>APFE030392834.1:141521-171295 GCA_000404065.3 Pinus taeda | reverse complement strand
CTACTTGAGAGATCATGGAGTAAGTCATGGAAGGAGTTTGTTAAAGGCTTGAGACTGGACGAATCCAGGAGACGGTTCGGCTTGGAGCCTGCGAAAGGATGACTCAGGTGAAATTGTTCCTTTTCTATATTTTCTTTGTCTATAATAAAAGAAACACATGTCTTTGTTCCCGATATAGATCTTCTTCATGTTATGATTCATATGTGATAGGTTGTTTAATTGCATAACTAACTACCTTTCCTTATAATATGAAGTTGGTTTCTTTATGACGTTTAGTCCATATACTGTTGCACTTTCTTCAATTGTTGGTTTTGCAGGTCAAAGGAGAAAAGGAACTCAAAGAAGGGTTTGGACCCTTGGAGGCTCTTCTCAAATGTAGGATAGTAGGTACGCCCCCTATCATAGAGTTTGCTTATAGTAGCATTATGATTGCCTGGAATATGTGTTTCTTTACATAGATAATCTTCAGTCTGCTAGGGTATTCACCCAAGACCCTAGGGGAGTTTATCCCACAACAGAATTGGCGACTCCACTGGGGACAACACTATTATTGTTCCTAGTTTGGGTGTATTCAATCCAATCAGGGCTCAACTATCTGTTTACCTTATGTTACTGTATAGTCAGTGCCTGAATTGTGAGCTTTGATCAGTTTTTTCCAAACTTTTTTTTTGTTTTTCTTAGAAGATTTTTTATGCGTTAGTTTCTCTGTTTACAGAAGCGTATATACGCTTCTTTCCTTAGGTGAACCTGCATATACATAAGTTTCCTTAAGTCTTGTCACGTATACACACATCTATGTGCAAACACAGTCACGTATATCTTTAATTTTCAAGATTTTGAAATCTTTTTGTTTCTGGAAGATTGTATGCTGGTCTGATTCAGTTTGGAACAATCATTGTTCTATCACAGTCTTTAGTTTTTACAGCAAGTGTCTTGTTTCGAATTCTCTCTGATTGTGAAAAGGTTGGTTTTGTTCATTTTCTTGCAACCGTCATTTATTTTTGCTTAAGCACACAAGGTTTCTTCCAAGGAATCTTGGTTGTTTTGTGTATTTAGGGCAGAAAGATTGAGTTCAATCTTTGTGTTGAGTTTTGTTTGACTTTTTAGCTTGCATGGTTGAACTAGTTTATGACCATCTGCTTTTCTTGCTTCTTGAAAGTCGTTTGTTTACGCTTTCTTGAATGTTGTCTTTTCAATATTTTGGTTTCCTTTTCCAAGCTCATTTCGCTACTTGTTGATTGTTAAAATCATTTCAAAGCACCTTTGTTTTGTTGAGTTCCCACTTGCTTTGTGTCGTAAGCTCGCAAAGTGCTTCATTGCCTATTTTTCGGTCATCAAGTTTCAGTCTTGTTAGAGCATGCTTGAAAAGTCGTTTTTGAGTTTCTTTTGAAGGAAATTTCTTGAAACTTTGTTTTGATTGAGTTTTCCTTTTTGTTGAGTGAAAGTGCCTATTTGTTTGTCTTCATCTTGCTTTTAGTGCTTAGACGAAATAAGAAACAAAAACTTATATTCCATTTAAACATTTAAGTGGCAAATCTAAAATCGATAAACAAGTAACTTTCATCTTTTGGTTTAAGAGTAGTTTTTGAATATTGCATCGGCATGTATTTGTTGCATTAGGATTAGCTTGTGCATCTTTCTAGGCATTTATAGTTTTGTTACCTTTTGTGAGTGTGAAGTTTGAAAAGAAAAAGTTGTACTTTTATTTGAAGTTCCTCTGAACCTTGTAGAAATTGCTCTTCATCAAAAAACGAAAAACAAGTGCATGTGCATGTAGTTATGGTTTTATTATTTTTTTTTGCATCATAACACCACCAGTTTCACTTTCGTCATCCCTTGACTTAAATAACAGCCCATTAAAATTAAGCGCTAATTTAAAATATACTAGAACTTTATATTTGTCAGTTAGATACATCAACAAGTTTTAGGATATTTTAGGGCCTTGGATTAGGTTTGTGGAGAGTTAACTCTCCAAGGCCATTTTAAACTATCTAATATAGGAGTCTGAATAGCGAGTGAAAATACAACAGTGTTAGGAAGACCAGGAAAGCTCCCGATCTGGGAGTTAAGCACGAGGGTCTGTAAAGACAGGGAAGAGACATACCCCCTCTCCTACTTGTCTGAACTTACCTCACGACTGTTCCGCCTAGCTCTTGATACGAGTTGGTAACCTTAGTTGCTACTCCTAGGGATCTACATAGGTGGCTATGGAGGGGAATCCCATGGCACCTGAGGTCGACGTTGTATCACTCTCAACGGTACTACTGGAGGGCACCCTTGAGAAGCTTGGGGGCTTGCACTGGCGCAACTTAGGAGGTCAGTGTAACTTCCTTTGTTACTTTCACTGATAGGACTGGGTCGTCATTATCCCAGACTATCTTTGGAAGGCCCCTTACTCCACTTTCTCGTATTTTGGTGTCTGGTCCTAATCACCCAGAGCGGAAATACTTGGAAGTTGTTTGATTGGTTGATATCTTTTAAGGACTTTTTAGTGAGTGCTCTTTGCTTCTTGTATATAGTTGGCTTTAGGTATTTTTGTCTTGTTACATTGGGACTTTGTGTTCTGAGTGACTGGCTTACCACTCCAAGAAATCTTGAAAGGCTTTTGGTTGTTCTTTCAGAAGTTGTGGAGTTGCCTCCTCAAGGGCAAAGGTTTTGATTGCCTATCCATATTCCTTGAAAATTTATTTCTGCATTCCCGTAAGGGAAGGGTCTGAGAATCAGTTAGATATGGCCAATATTCCTGTGGAAACCAACCAAGGTACCCTTCCAAAAGGGGATCCTTGTGCTTTTCCATTCTTTAGAAATGTTGGTACTCCGTTGATGGCCACTTTGAATATTCCTGGGTTGAATGTTCGACTACCCATTTGGCTGTGGTCCACTCCAAATATTCCAAATGCTCTTGAAGCCTCTTAGTTGAATTCTTTATTTCAAGGGCATCACATGGGTGCTAATTTTTCATCTTCTTTCAAAGAGAAATCTGGGATTCCTTTTTCCCCTCCTTCTTGTAATAAGAAATCTAAAAAGACAAGAAGGAGGAAGTCAAAGAAGAAGAATAATTCTATCCCTTCATCTTCAACCTCTGCTAGTCATGTTGGATATGGGCCTTCAGCCACTGCAAGTCATGTTGGGGGCACAAGTCTTATCACTGCAAGTCATACTAGCACTTCATCTTCAACCTCTGCAAGTCACGTGGAAGATGAGTCTTTAACCTTTGCTCGTCATGTTGGAGATGGACCTTCTACCACTGCTAGTCATGCTGGGGGCATAAGTCTAGTCACTGCAAGTCATACTAGCAAAGATTCACTGACCTCTATAAGTCATGTTCAGGACTCTCCGCAAACCACTCCTAGTCATGTTGGCAGAATGGGGGTTGATAAGAAACCTGGACGTAGACGTTTTAAACCTAAGTTCCCTTGTAAGATATGCAAGGGAGACCATCTTACTCATTTATGCCTTGGTATTCCAGAGGTCCAAAGGATATGGTCCGAGTCTGAAAGTTCTTCTACTCCTAGATCTGATATTGTTTCTCGTCAATCCCATCAACCATTGTTTGATAATGTGGCTGAGCCAGTGCAATCGCTGGCCCATTATACTCCTCTTTTGGGGGGTGAAGCACCTAACATAAGAGTCTACTTAATTTCTAGTACATAGTCTTCTAGTATAGGGGGCATTCCGATTTCTTCAAATATTCCCCCTTCAGGTTCTAGGATTTTTTCCTTTGATTGGGATAGTCTTGTCGAGCCTCGTCTTCGTTCTGCTGCACCTTTCCAAATAAAGGTCAGATTTCATTCCACAAATGTCTATCGATGTATGGTGGATGAAGGATCCTCTGCAAGTATAATATCCTCTTTGACTTGGAAAGCTTTGGGTTCCCCAAAGTTGTTGATAGCTCAGAGTCAGTTGTTAGCCTATGTTACAAGACCTAGTGAATCTATGGGTGTTCTTCCTCAATTGCCTATCACTTTACGTGGGAAGACTATCTTAATCAATATGATGGTGGTTGATAGCCCTTTAGAATTTAATATGCTACCTGGGCATGATTATGTCTATGCTATGAATGCTGTGGTGTCTTCACTCTTTCGAGTAATGTGCTTTCCTCATAACGGGAATATTGTTACTATTGATCAGCTTGCATCTGATAATTACCACCCTAATTCGACTTTACTGCAGAATACCCCTTGGTTTGTTCCGAGTGTTCAAGTAGACTCTACCCCGCCACGGGTCAATTATGTGGCATTGAATCCTCAATGTTCAATTGCTTCTAAGAAGGATCCTTTGACCTATCATTCTCCTTCTTGGGACTTGGTACCGACAGTTGACCACGAGATTCTTCCTATAGGGACATGGGACCCTTTAATTCCATCTTTTGATCCTTGTAGTTCTCATGATTTCCCAAAACTTGTTTTGCCTTCACAGGAGGAACTCTTTGAAGCCATGAGTTATGACTACCAAAGGAATCCCTGGCCTGAGCCCTACAAGGGGTTTTTTCAGATAAACTATTATGCGTAAGTCACAAGGTTGCATGGTTCCCTGTACCATATTGTATATATAAGGTATGCATTTTCGAGTTTTGTATTCTATAACACAAGATTTTATATGAAGTTTATATGTGGGATGTATTAACTTCTTGTCTAGTGTTCCTATTTATGTATACAAAACTTGGAAGATTTCTCCTTTGAAATTTTTATGGTTGGTCCGTTCTGACAGGTATTGGTTTCCGAAACTGGCATATAGGTTAGGTTTTTCTGCCTGCATTGTGCACTTATCAGTTTCCTTTTCCATTTTTGGCCTTAGGATCAACCCCACCAAGTTATGGTGTGGAACCTTCTCATTGCTTAGAAGTATCATGACTTGTGTTGTAGAGCCTACCTTATCATGGGTGCCCTAGTTAGTACCTTGTTGTCGCTTGGAACTCATGCTGATTTTTTGTCCTTAGGCTCGGGAGTCCTCTGTAGTCCTGCCATGACTTATATGATGAAGACTCATTCCTCTTGGCTTCTTCATTTCGTTCTGGCCTTATACCCTAGAGGCTCCTTTGTGTTGATTTGTACTACTGCATTGCATTTTGACTATCTAAACCTTTTGGCCTTAAGCCAGCTTCACTTGGACTCATGTTTAAGCCAACTTTTTACCATGATGACTGAAAAATCAAACTTGCATACCTCTGACCTCTGCAGCTTGACACACCTTGACCCGTGGAAGGAACACACCTTTGAGTGTCTCTAGCTAGTGTTCGCCTCCCTGCATTGAGCATAGGAATGTTCCAATCCTAGGAACTAGATCATCTACTTCAATGACACTCATTCTTTCCACTGTACTATAGCATTCTTTTATTCCTTTTCCAGCTTTAAAGAAAAAGACCAAAAAAATTATATATTCCAAAAAGAGCAGGAACGGGACTGTATTTCCATTTATTGTTGGTAGCTAGAGTCAGTCGTGTTGCCCTTGAACAAAGCACTTGAAACAAAGTCTCCTCCGCTTGGGTGGGATTTAGTTTGACTTAGGTATGCTTAACGTTGTTATTGAGTAAATTCTCCCCCGATTGGTTATCTCTTCCAATCATATGGAGGGTTCGTTTGTGCCTCCTGCGCAACGAGCTTATACAGAGTCATCATATGTTGCCACATAGTCACATTGAGTTTTGCTTTTGTTCAAGGGAAGTTAGCCTGAGTCGGCCTCTCTGCGGTGTCTCTTGACTTATTTTTCAGTCGGCCATCCCTGGTTGTCAGTGCTATGTCTATCATCACATCAGTTATAGTGGTCCTTTACTCGTGCTGGTTTGAGAAGGTCTCCATTGACTTCTTGCTTGCGGGTCTTGTCCTTATCGATGATGACATCTTGCTCTAAGGACAGGCCTAGAGCTGCACCTTGGCCCTATTTTCATTATTGATAGGTCATCTTGTGCTCAGCATCGATTAGTATCATGGGTCTTTGACTGAGTTGTTTCCCTTGAGTTTGACATCAGCTTACATTATCACACATTGGGATTTGTGTAGTACCTTGGTTTCCATTTGACCCTGTGGTGGATACCTTGCCTCTGTGTCAACTTTCATTATTGGTTGGTTCAGAGGGTTTCTACCGTGCACTAGCCACATCTTGTGCATGCTGGAAACCTACTTCGGTTCAGTTACTACATCTTTTTCGTCTGATTCCTTCCACATTATTAGCCTACGCGTTACACTCGTGCTATATTGATGGAGGATGCCTTAACACCTTACTTCTAGCGGATCTTTCCATATCGACTTCAACTCATTGCTCTGGGGAAAAGATCTAGAGTCCATGTGGCAGTACCTTGGGGTTTGCAGTCATTAGTGGCAGATCCTTCGCTATCGATAGTGGGAAACCATCATTGTCTCCTGATCGATAGATTCTTACAGGTGTTTGACTTCAGCTCATTTATTCACACTTGTTGGATTGTACTGGGTACCTTGATGCTCCTTATCATTATCGGTGAATAGTCTCATGTTTGTTAACGGTATACATCAATGATCGATAATCAAACGATTTCTGACATGGTTGACTTCAAATCATTTATTCCCATGTTGTAGAAATGTACCACGGTGGTCAGTGAAGACCTCAGGTTGTATCAACATTCGTTGGTTCACATGGCAGTTGCTCCTATTGTTGCTAGTAGATACCACTTCACCTTATATGTTGCAGTCATTCATGGCGACATTTTATATGTTGGAACCTGAGTTTGCAGTGTAGTACCATCTTATTCCATCATGTTCATTTGGTACTTTTTGGGATCAGTCTTTGATATCAGTGATCCGCTTCATCTTTCAGCATCATTGACATTCTCATATGTGACATCCAGACATGTACTTGTTTGATCATGATCAGATGATCCATTATGTATTTTCCAGTCATTTATACTTGTATACTTGGTGGATCCGCTTGTACTTGATATGTGGACATGCTGTATTTTCTCTGAGCATGGTTATGCCTGCCTTAGACAATGTTTCTTTCTGATCTCCTTTTGTGGCTTGGCAGGCTGAATTCCGGTGCAGTCCTTCTCAGTCTTCGACAAATTTCTTTTCCATGAACTTTCTTAATACATTTTGGCCATCATGTACCCCTTCTGACCTCATATATTAGGGGGCATCTGTTATAGCTCCAAATGTCACTCTTGAGGTTTGTGAAGCCCCACTCATGGCCTAAGGCAACCCCACCTACCAGATCTGGTCCCAAATCTAAAAAACAGTGTTTTTTCCCTATATGCGACATTTCCCTGAGCTAAACGCATGTATAGGAGGTTCTGTGTATACCCAACCCACGTATATGTATAAAAACACTCAAAAAATAAAAATCTCCTTAATTTCAGGCAGTGATCACGGGTTTTACCTATTGATCACCTGTTAGTGCCCATGGCCCAACTGTTCCCAATGAATTCCCAACTAAAAAAATACTTTGGGAGAAGTATAAAAAGGCTTCTATGGGAAGGCCAAGGAGAGAGGAGAGAAGAGAGAAGAGAAGAGAGAGAAAGATTTCTATGTTGAGATTTCCCTAACCAGGTCTGAAGATCCTTGTGCCTCCTGCACTTCCCCCATCCTACAGGAAACCCTTGTTTCCTTGTGTGTGTTGATGATTTCATACTACATAAGAGATCATGGAGTAACTCATGGAAGGAGTTTGCTAAAGGCTTGAGACTGGACGAATCCTGGAGACAGTTCCACTTGGAGCCTGCGAAAGGACGACTCAGGTGAAATTTTCCTTTTCTATATTTTCTTTGTCTATAATAAAAGAAACACATGTCTTTGTTCCTGATATAGATCTTCTTCATGTTATGATTCATATGTGATAGGTTTTCTAATTTCATAACTAACTACCTTTCCTTATAATATGAAGTTGGTTTCCTTATGACGTTTAATCCATATATTGCTGCACTTTCTTAAATTGTTGGTTTTACAGGTCAAAGGAGCAAAGGAACTCAAAGAAGGGTCTAGACCCTTGGAGGCTCTTCTCAAACGTAGGACCTCAGGTACGCCCCCTATCGTAGAGTTTTCTTATAGTAGCATTATGATTGCCTAGAATGTGTGTTTCTTTACATAGATAATCTTCAGTCTGCTAGGGTATTCACCCAAGACCCTAGGGGAGTTTATCCCACAACAAAGATAGTCAAGGAAACAAATTGCTGCAACAGGAAGAAATGGAGAAGCTCTTGGTGGACTATTTAAAAGGGATCCTAATAGAACCAAATATTAATAGGGAGGAGGAAATCGACAGAGACTGTCAACATATACCTAAAAAAATAACTAGAGAACAAAATCTGGCTCTACTCAGGGTAATTAAAAAGGAAGAAGTGGAGGAAGTGGTTAACGGAATGGCGAAGAATAAGACCCCGCAACCCGATGGATTTACCATTGAATTTTACCAGGAAGCAGGGAGTTTTATGGGTAACGACCTGTTGGACCTAGTGGAGGAATCAAGGTGTACATAGTGCATGCATCGGGGTATTAATGCCACCTTCTTGGCATTGATTCCAAAGACTAGAAACTCAGACCAACCATAGGCATTCAGATCAATATCCCTATGTAATGTAGTGTACAATATCTTAAAAACAATTATGGTGAATAGACTTAAGCCAATTTTGCTCGACCTCATAGCTTAGGAACGAACAGGTTTTGTAAAAGGATGTCAGATAACAGATGGAATTATAGTTGCCCAGGAAGTAATCCACTTCTTGAAAGGCTCTTGAAATCAAGGCACAATAATCAAATTAGACCTGGCAAAGGCTTATGACCACCTTAGTTGGGCTTACCTAGAAGGCATCCTCAAAGCCCACAGATTTGATGAGAGATGGGTGCATTAGATCTTGTCAATGGTGAGCACATTGGTGATGTCAGTCATGTTGAATGGAACCCCAACCAAAGCTTTCAACCCCTCATGAGGGCTAAGACGGGGAGATCTCCTGTCCCCGTTTCTATTCATCCTAGTAGCAGAAGGACTGGGTAGGCTGGTAAAAGAACAAGTAGATAAGGACCAAATAAAGGGGCTAAGAATCTGTGGGAATGATCTACCTATAACACACCAGCAATTTGTAGATGACGTAATGTTTTATGGCCAAGCCTTGCTTAAGGAAGCCCAACAGATCGTAAAAACCCTATCTAAGTTCACTCAAGCATCTGGGACTGAGATCAATAAAGAGAAATTAAAAATATTTTTCTTTAATACACAACTAGCGGCCCAAAGATTTCTAACTCGAACAATGGGATTCAAAATTGAAACCTTCCCAACAAAGTATTTGGGTATTATGCTTAATGAGCACCAATACAGGGTCACTAATTGGGGACCTCTAATAAATAAAATCAGGAAAAAGATGGACAATTGGACTTTTTGGTCGTTGAACACCCCCAATCAGATAATTCTTCTAAAAGAAGTACAACAAGTTATCCCAATTTATTAGATATCGAGCCAAGCTGTTCACAAGTCCATTCGCCAAAAACTAGTAGCCATGTTCAAGAAATTTTTATGGTAGGGAACCAACAAAACCAGAAAATGGGCTTTACTCTCTTGGGAGTGGCTAAGAAAGCCAACCAAAGATAGAGGCTTAGGATTGCGGGACTCCTACGTACTCAACCAAGTGATGGGGGTGAAGCTTTGGTGGAGGTGGACATGGGGCGTCCAAGACCTATTGAAGGCAATCTGGGAAAGAAAATATGAGGCAGTTGAGAAACCAGAAGATAGGATGAGAAGCCAGACAGAGGTAAAAGGCTCTGCAATATGGAATTTGGCGACGAGTAATAAAAAACTGATAAGAGAATACAGCTTTTGGGAGATAAGAGTGGGCGACAAAGTCAAGTTTTGGGAGGAATCCTGGTAACAACGAGAAACGCTTATCCATAAGGAAGCCCTTCAAGTCATCCAGGCATTCACCTCCCAGGCAGAGGGGGACGTGGTCGGAAAATTTTGGAATCCAGGTATAGGGGAATATTGGCGTAATTGGAAACAGAAGGAGGATTGGGTAGCGGCCCCCAACTCTGAAAGGTAGGATGATTACCACAAAGAAATGGCCTCCCGTAAAGTGGCGATAAAAGGAGGGCAAGATATCCTAAGATGGGGAACCCAAATACAAGGAACCTTTTATATAGCGTATTGTTTAAAAGCTAAATAGAATCAACAGACAGAGACGAAGAAATGGAAAAACTTCTAGAAATTAAAGCACTGGCCGAAAGTCACTTTCTTTTTATGGATTTTGTTACATGGCAGGGCACTTACCTGAGATCAATTACAGAGGCAAGGGAGGTAGGGACCATCACGATGTGTGCTCTGGAATGCACAAGAGGAGACGATGGAACACCTTATGAATAGATGCATTGTCAGCAACACCCTGCGGGATAGTCCTTACAAGATATTTGAGCGCCACTATATAAATTTCCAAAGCCTCAAAAATACCTTAGAAAACTGGCCGAGAAAACCTTACCAAAACCCAATGTTAAATCGTGCATGGATGTTGTCCGCTGGGTTCCTGCTCTGGAACATCTGGAAGGCACGAAACAGTGTGATCTTCAAAGAAGAAAAATGCACCCTGATAGACATATGGGAACAAAAAATCAGGAATACGAGAGAAACAATTTTAACGAAACGTTGGAAGGAAGAGGACTGGAAGGTCATACAAACAGAGGAGAAGATCTTGCAGAGGCTAGAATTAACCCAGAGCATGATATGTAGTGACCGAAGAAAAAACCAAGTCAGAGAGGTGGAAGAAATTAAACAGTATAGGCATCCCCCGTAGGGATTTGCAAAATTAAATTTCGACGGGGTGACCAAAAACAACCTGGGAGAAGCAGGAATGAGGGGGGTCTTTAGGAATGACAGAGGAAAAGCCTTGAGAATCTTCGCGATGGACTGCGGGGAGGTGACTAATAACGAAGGGGAACTACACGCACTGAAGCACGGCCTTGAAATTGCGATTCAGGAAAAGTTTATGAGATTCCAAATTGAAGGAGACTCAAAATTGGTGGTATATATGGTAAGGCGGCTGCAGCAGAAAGAATAAGTAAGAGTTTGCGAACAACATGGATCATTAGTGAAATAGGGAAGCTACTTACCAAAATATAATATCTAATCCCCACCCATGTAAGACACTCAGGCAATCAACCGACAAATTGGTTAGAGAATTGGGGAAGTCAGAATAGGGGAAAGTTGATAGACAACAGAGGAATGGAGCTTTTGCCTCCCAGAGGAGCGCGAATAATTACAGAAACTTCTCGACATCGAAAAGGGTGGCCATGGAAATTTTGAGGAGAATGGCTAGGAAATGTTAGTAAGTGGCAGACGCAGGGAAAGATCACAGCAGGTGGTGACAGATAGGATAATCGTGAGAAAGGACAAGGCTGGTGCAAGTGACGGAGTAGGGTAGTTGATGGGGCAGGGAAGGGTAGGGTCACTTGATGGGGAAGAAGAGAGAATCAAGACGCCATTAAGAAAAGAGTTGGCTGAAGTGTGGGGAGTCAGGACAAGAGGCCATCAAGGGTTGGCAAGTGGCAATAGTAGTATAGAAAGGGTACAACAGGAGAAACCAAGAGAATGTAGTAGTTATGATGAGTAAAGTTGGTCAGACAGGTAGAGACAAATCTTGAGGAAGTGACGCGGGGATGAGAGCGGGGAAAACAAAAGGACAGGTGGAGGTAAGGATGGAAGGATGAAGGGGATTATACAAAGAAGGGCCTCAGGTGGCATTAGGATTTTACATGCAGGAGAGCACGAAGCAAGAAGGAACAACGAAAGGTGGCAGTAAGGCGCAGAGATCAGACCAAAGCTATGGTATTGGCGAGGAAAGGTGGTATGTATATTCACTTTCGTATCCTGCTACACTCAAGATAGAAAGAAGTAGAAATTTCTATTATTTCTCAGAGATGTCCATGAAAATGAAGTTGATAGGGAGATGTAGGCAGGGAAGAGGCAATCCCAGAAATGGGAAGAAAAACCTCTACTCCAGTAGATATGATGCTGTCCCAGGAAGAATGAAAGATGGATCCCTGAGGAAGAAAAAACCCAGTCCAGGAAAGGCTATTGGGTGGGGAGGGTAGCTAAGTCGGGAACAATGGGGTTCCCTGCTGGCCGCAAGAACCATGACCATGTTTGCTACATAGGCAATTCCTGGAATGCGAAGAGCAGAACTCCACTAGTTAATAGGTGGGAAAGTAGTTTACCCCATTAGTGAGGCAAACGAGCCATGATGGCTTATTACATAGATAAAAAACAAGAGGGACATCAAGGGAAATATAGAGAAGTAGAGAGTGGCATGAGGGTAAGGGGTTGTCTTGCAGGGCAGGTCGTGGAGTGGCCCGGAACCTCTTTCCAAAAGCAAACTAGGGATCACCAGACTAATACAAGGGGGGTAAGTGAGTGGGTTGAAGTAGGAATTTGAATAAAAGTTACTGACTTGTGGTCTATTGTCTTGATAGGTAAGCAAGATACAATCAAGAACAGGTTTCAGGCAAATATCAAGATGGCTCCGAAGAAAGAGAAACAAGTTCGGACCCAGGAAGAAGGATCGAGCAGCAACCCGAAGTGGCGAGGAAGGAAACTAGAGTTCGAGCAAAGAATGTATATGATCAATGCTTATATGGCTAAGAATTCCACCGAAATCCAAGAACAAATAAATGGGTGGGAACGGGAGCTGAGATCCATTAGCTCGAACAAGGAGATTCCCTGAGGGGAATGGGAGGATTTATTTCTAGATCTAGGAAATACCAGGAGTCGCAATTCATTGTTTAATAAGTCGATCGAACATTATTGGATTATGAAGCACGTAGTAGTCTGTGCTATGGAAATGAACCAGGCAGTCTGGTAGGAAGAAGAGGAGGAAAGAAAGCAGGGGGAGGAGCAGCTAAGGAGTCAGACACAGGAAGAATTAGAAAATATAAAGTCCACACTCTTGAAGGAAATTTCTACGGTTTAGATCCAAGCCGCGAGCAATAATTTGATTCTGGGAAAAATGGAACAAATGATGCAGGAAATGAAATGGGTTCTGGAGTAGAAGAATGTGAATCCAGGTTCAAGTGCCATGGTGCCCGCCCCAGTTAATTCTTCAGATGAGGAAGGATGAAGCTAGTTTCTTGGATAGTTTTTTCTAAATGCTTTAGGAAATGAACTGTTTCTGGATTTTTTATTATAGACTAATAGATAGAATAGTTAGTAGCGTTCGAAAGAATAGATATGACAGAATCAAGGAGAAGAAAATTTTCAAATTTTGGTCTGGGTATAATGCTGAGAGGTGGTGGCCTAGTTTCCTATGGGCAAGCTAGCCACCTGAAACATAAGTTTGATGTAAGAAATTTTGATATCGTAATATAAGAAGGAGTAATACCTAAGTTAACAAAAAAAAAAAAACTTGAAATTTGTAACTTATATTTAATGCCTAGAATATGTAGTTGATAAATAAACTAGTTATTGTGAATGAGTTTAAACTATGATTATTATTATTTTTTACTTGTATTATTAGTTTCAAATTAAGTTTCTGGTCTGGTGAAATTCAAATGAATGGTGACATTAATCCAAGGTGTTATTATGGGTGAAATCAATTAGAAAAGAGGTATTGCACTATTTCCATTATTTTTTCTCCTTGTATTGTCACATTTCCTTTTCTTGTTTATTGGAAAATGGGGCCTATGATTAAAATCATGACTCGGATAATAAAGGCATTGTATGTAGTTCATGCCTCAACCTCTTCATATCTAGGGCATAAGATTGTGTAAAATTAAAAATAGAGACAAGAATGGCGATAATTAGAAACTCATGGGTAATTGTTCACCCTTCTCACTATTAAATAGATTTTACAATATACTAATAACTTCTAGAATTATCTAGTACTAACAACTTCTAGAGATATCTAGGACTGAAAATAAATTTCTACAAATATCTAGACTAACAACTTCTAGAAGTATATTTTTAAAAATATCTCATGTAACAACTAACTCCCTGATTAACTCAATTAGCATGAGATATTACACTTTATTGGTCCCCTTAAATATTTATTGTTACATTCATCAACACTAACAATGCCTAAGTGTTGTCTCTAAAAGTAAAAAATAATTCTTCCCCAATAGTTTGGTGAATATATCTGCTAAATGATATCTAAATCCAAAAAATGAAGAGACATGTCACCATTTTTGACAAGCTCATGAATGTAACGAAAACAAGCGTCAATGTTCTTTCTTTTCTTGTGTAACACATACTTCTTTAACAATGCAATTGCTGAACTTTTTCCACAAAAATATAAGTGGGATCCCTCTCCACATGTCTAAAATCTTTCACAATTCTTTGTCATCTTGTATGGCATTGTTACACAATAAAATGTCACTATCACCTTGTCAGTCTCCCTACTGTGTCACACAATCGCATTCACTAAACTCATGCTCTCTGAAATGGTTAAAAACCCTCTTTGCCTAAGTTTATTGGATCATCGCGACTGTTCCTAAAATAACCGCGCTGACTGGCGGATGACAATGTAACTGGTGCGCTGCCAGCGCGGAAGCACGCGTGTTTCCCGCGCTGGTTGAATTTCACAAACAGCGCGCCCTCCGCTTGTACTATTTCACGCTGACCGGACCTCTCCTGTAATTGAGTTGTGATGTCAGCGCTCCAACCCAGTTTTGCACCCGCGCTGATCCTGTTTAGGCGAGTTTGTTCTAACAGCCAGCCTTCCAAATGACTCCAACTTGGCTGTTAGCATTGTAGAGATCGCCATCCCTTCTCTGGCATGTATGTTTGCCTGGTCACCCACTTTTCTCGGGGAAAGATCATCCTTTAACTATTCATGGAGACTCCTTCTCCTTTATAAGCCTCCACCATGGCCATGAGCAGCTAGTTTGGAACATATAGACTTTGACATAGAGGAATTCTTAGTGCATTAGTGATGCTCTTTGTAGGCATTGGTGTGTTGTGTGAGGATTGCATAGAGCTTGAGGAAGGTTATAAGTTGTTGCCTTGTATGTGGAGAGAGAGACCTCTTTGACTTGGGAGATCTACTTCAAAGGTGAATGCATGGAAGACATTGCTGGCTGGACCCTCTAGAGAAGGACTCAGCGTCAGGACTTTGGTTGTACCTTACCTTTTTTCTGATTAATAAAAGATAGATGACTACTATTAGGGTTCCATTCCCATTTGTCTTATGAATGATCAATGTGAATTATATCTTTCCTGACTGATATATAGTGTGGTTAGTAGATTTTACGCTTGTGTTTTGTTCTCTCTTTGCTTGTGCAGGTGTCCTTCGCGAGGATAGTGGAGGACTGTGATCGGCTGGAGCGAAGGAGCGAGAGGATCATCTCTTCATCAAACTTAGCGTTGGAATCCAAGTAGGTGTCCTTTACCCACTTGTTAATTATAGCTTGGAACCTGCAAAGTAGAATTGTTTGATTGTTGCTAGACCCCTTTTGGGCTAGTAGGGATCGCCTCTATCCGTAGAGGGGATTTACCTCTCCAACAATTTGGCGACTCCGTTGGGGAGCTTGCTTGTCTCTTTGTAGTTCATCCTTGTTGTTTGATTTGATTATTGCTTTCTTGTCAAAGTTTGGGGATTGGTTTGCTGTTGATCGGTTTCCTGGTTCATCCTGGGAACTGCTTTAATTGTCTTGAAAGCATGTTTCCTTGGTTTGGGGATTTTTGGTTCAATTTTGTTTGTTTTTTAGCCTCAGCGCGTTTTATTTCAGAATAGCTGCGCTGACATCGCACAGTTTCTTCTTTGCTTTCCCTGTCATCACGTTTTTACATTTAACAGTCGCGTTGACCCTGTTTTCGGGCCAGCGCCCTTTATCCGTGTCCTTCCGTGCTGACAGCGCAAAGTTGCTACGGCCGTTTCCTTGTCATCGCTTTGTTGCTGAGGGGTCACCCGCGCTGATCCTATAAAATTCTTTTTGTCCAAATTGGCTTCCTAAACCTCTTGGTTTGGCTGTCCCCTGCTTTTTCCACTTGGCTTTCGACTTGTTTTATTTTGTTTGAGCTGTGACACGCTTGCTTGCGAAGCCTTGTTCCGCGAGGGTTCGTTTGTTGCTTGTTTTCAGTTTTTGCAAAGCCTTCCTTTTGCTTTCGTCGCTTGGTTTGCATTTTGTCTCGACTTTTGTGATTGCTGGAGTGTGTCGAAGCATCGCTTGTCTGGTTTTGAACTCTTATCCTTCGGGTGTTCGCTTTTTTCCATTGATTTCACACTCAAACCCTAGGGCATCTAGTGGTCGTGTGTGTCAAGCCTCCCGTTTGGGATCTTGTGTTCTTGGTTGACCAGCCAACTTCGTTTTTGTTTTCACATTCATTTGGTGATTGTTGAAAGTGTTTGATTGTGTTCCAAGTGATTCGCTTTCCTCCTTTGAATTCCTTGGTGTCTTGTTGAGCTTAGATCACGTAGCTCACAAACCCTTGTTTTCCTTTGATTTTGGAAACTGGTTTTTAGTGCCTTGGGAATTGTCTTGTGTTTGCATTGAGTGATTTTAGTTTTTCACTTAGTGTTGCTATCTCTCTAATTCATTTTAAAAGCACTTTTGTGTCATTGAAAAGAAAATCAAATTAGTGTCTTTTGCATATTAATAGTTGAAAGGAAAAGAGCATTTCGTTGTTTTGTGCTTTCAAAAAAAGTTCCATTTCCTTACTGTTGGTTGCATTAGGTTGCGTGATTGCTTGAATTCGTTTTGTTTGATTGAAAGATTTTTAATTTTCTTATATCTAGAATTCATCGAACAAAATGATGATCTTTAGCATATAGTTGCATTTAGGAGCTTTTGAGAGATCATACGGTAGGACCTGAAACTAAAACTTAATTCAAAGATCAACCGTAAAATTAACCAAATTTATCTAAAAACGCATTGGAACTTAACGTGAATATCTAGAGGTCTAGGCTAGAGACGTGTTCCAGCATCTTTAAACCTGGTATCTTATCGTTGAGTGGTTGGGTGATTCCTCCATGGTGAAACGATAAGTGCTAGTACAGATTGGGCTCCCACGTACTGTCGCGTATATATGGGGAGACTCCATTAGGCTTGCATCCTTTATCCATAGGAAGCCGAGTCTGTCGCCTTGTGAACCGTAATGCACCGAACACACAATTCAGGAAGATTGACTGCAGTACATAAAATCCTTGGTTCTCATATGATTGCCAAGGTGTATATAGCAGTTTTACGGGTTGCTTGGTAAATCCTTTTGCTTAGAATCTCCAGAGCAGTCACTTTTGGTCCTTTTCAGACTCTCTAAAAGAAAAGGTGTATGTGAGCGTCTTGTCACTTCGTGCTCATTAAACATTCGAAGTAGATAGAGTCATCTTTTCGTCCTTTTCTCGACTCTCGAAACATGAAAAGGTCAAGTTCAGTTCCTATGTCTTAAAATTCATTTGGCCACTATAACATTACCCGGTTAGATCTTGTGTGCGTTTAGTTTTGAGTAGGTTTTACCGTTAGCTTATTTAGGGTCTGTGCTTGGTCATCCTGGCGGATCCATCAACTCCGTCTTCCATCCCAAGTGAAGAAGAGTTCCCATCTTCTGTTGCCCCTGAAACTCCGATCTGTGACGCTCTTCCCATTCTTCTGAGCATCCAGCCGTTGAATTCTCAAGCTCCAGAGGACGATTTCGACGAGTTCTTTTACAACCCTATTTGGGAGCCCTCTGACGAGGATTACACTGCCACTCCTGTCGGTGCTCCATCTCCGATGGCTTCATCTGATATGGGCGATGCTTCTCCAGTGTCTAGTGGCCCGTCCGTTATGTCAAGTATAGATTCTCCCATTCTGGCAACATCCCCCATCATCTCTACACCCTACACCGTTACGTCTTCGGGTGTCACGGTGTTATAGGTCATTGCGGGATGCTATGAACTCGACAGTCTCCTCTTCCATTTGGGGTCAAAACATTTTCCCTACCACAGGACCGTTTGTTTCCCAAGCCCCTCATTCTGTTGTTACAGTAGTCGCAACCAACCCGACCATTTGTGTCGTGGCCTCAACTCTAGTTGTTAGTACGGTCACAGCTTCATCCGCTGTCACTTCTACCACGGGCCCATCTCGAGGTCCAACGCAGAGTGGTGAACCGTCTCCTTCTTCTAGAGTTGTGCACCCCGCAAGTGGTGCTCCTCCTGCTTCTGAGTATATGACGGAAGAGGAGGCATATTTTGAATACTTGCGCAATGTCCAGAACCTGGATGGTCAAGGCCCGTACTATGATGCCGAGAATCATTATTTTTACACCTCCTTGCCCCAAATTCCTTATGATGAGATTTCCGTTCCATTGAACGTGGATTGGGGCACCACCGAGTATGGTGGGAGCCAGTACTATCCAGGACAAGGACAGCAAGGACCACCTTACTAGGGTCAACAGCCTTACGTGCAGCCTAATTATGGGAAGCAGTATGCTGGTCAAAACTACCCAGGTCAACAAGGAGGCCCACAAGGACAACCTTTGGTCTCTAGTGGTCCGGTGTTTACATATCTTGGGCAACCTTCAGGAAACCCGAGACCACCCAACGCCCAACAAGGTCAACCAGGTACCCAACAAGGCTACCCTTCGAGGCAACGTTACGGGAACCAGGGACAACCCCATGGGCAACAAGGTCAACCCGTAAACCAGCAAGGTAACCCTTCTGGGAAAGGGGGCCAGCCTTACGTACAGCAAGGCTGGCCTACCACTCAGCGACCCTCTACTCAACAGGGACAAACCTCGGTTGCGCAAGGGCAGCCTCTCACTCAGCAAGCTAGACCTTCTGGACGAGCAGGGCCGGCCCCAATCCGACCAGGACAACCCTCTGGCCAAACGGCTCAGCACACAGGCGGGTACCAATCTCGACCTCCTCTCTCAGGTGGGTTTCAATCCCAGCATCCATATCAAGGTGGGTATCAATCCCAGCCTCCGTATTCAGGTGGGTAACAATCCCAACCTCCTTACTCGGGCGGGTATCAATCCCAACCTCCGTACTTAGGTGGGTATCAATCCCAGCCTCCGTACTCTGGCGGGTATCAGGCCTAGCCTCCCTATTCGGGTGGGTAGCAATCCCAACCCCAGCATTCTGGCGGGTACCAATCCCATCAAATGCCGCCTGGTTCACAGGCTCAGTACAGATACCAGCAACCCCAGGGACAAAATCCATATATCCCTTATCAGAATTACCAACAGCCGCAGGGTAATCGTCAACCGAATTATCAACAACCTGCTGGCCAATATGGTAACCAATGGGGTGCTGGGGGGCAGAACCAGCAACTTGGTTCCGGGAACAACCCCTATGGACAAAATCCTTCTGGGCAAGGCCCTTACGAACCTGGTCCATCGGGACAAGGACAATGGGGACAACCTGGAGCTGGGTGGAATTCTGGTTCCACCTCATATCTGCCGCAAATGTCGTTTAATCCACAGTTACCATTTTTAGCCACGTTGTAACTGCCCGATGTGTCAAAGTTGACGAATGATCCCATTCTACATGACCCACAGTGGCCACCAGTTCCAACTAAAATTCCTAGTGATTGTCCCAAATTCGATGGGAAGGCTGGAGAGGACCCTCAGGCTCATGTCATGACGTATCACTTATGGTGTTCGTCGAATTCATGGCTCGATGACTCGATCCGACTTCACCTCTTTCAGAGGACCCTCACTAGTTCGGCAGCAAAATGGTACATCGAATTGTCTCGTGCATCTTTCCATGATTTCAATTCACTGGCTATGGCATTTTTAAATCACTTTCAGTTACCCATTCGGTATGAGATGGGGACTCATCTCCTTACGTCTCTTAAGCAGGACACTGCTACACATATCTCCGATCATATTCATGAATGGAGAAGGCATCGCAAGTTAATCAAGTTCTAAATACCTGATTTCCTCCTCACCCACTGGTTTACTACCTCCTTTGTCCCCAAGATTGCGCGGGACATTGCTATGGGGGCATGCGTAACTGAAGAGCAAGAGATCGCGCGCGCTCAGTACCTAGACTTAGTCTATTCTCAGTCCAGTACTTTGTATGATTATTTGCCAGACGCCCCTAGGCCCGACACATCCAAGGCTCTGCCCAAGCCATCTGTCGATGGAGTCATTGGCTCTGTAGGCCAGGCCTCTAAAAAGTCATCCAATCCTGGGAAGCAGAAGTCTAGTTCGCCTAACGAAAACTCTTCCCAGGGCATTGTAATTTCCGGTAACACTTCCGAGGTAAATGCCATTCAGTCTTCTACGACAGGCAAGGCCTCGAAAGGCAAGAGAAAGGAAAAGGGTAAAGGGAAAAACAATTCTGATCAATCCAAGAAGGAATCATCTAAACCTCCTCGTGAGGAAGGAGCTAAGCACAAGCCTAAGTATCCTTGCCTCATTTGTGAGGAAGACCACTATACTAAGGACTGCCCTAGGCGGGCTGAGGTCAGTCGGTTGTTGAAAGGTGCTCAAGGGATCCCTGCTGTTTTGAAAGAACCCTTTCCCTCTCAACAAACCCAGATGGTAGCTGATCCTTCTTCATCCTCTCCCTTCGGTTCCCAGGTCTTCATGGCTGGAACTATTCCTATTCATGTATCAACTCGAGCTAAGGATTATCCATCATCCGCGGGGAAGGAGCCAGAGGTTCCCTCAAGTGCTCCTCCGTCCAGCTCTCGTCCTCTCCATATTGAGAGACCGAGTGCCGAGACGACAATCCGACCCCCTCCCAAAGGGGTACTCAGGAGGTCTTCCTATAACCCGAATGCTCGTGCTGCCCAACACTATAGCATCGTGGAGGACTTAGCATAGGCTCCTTCAGCCATGTCTGCATTGGAGGTCCTTCAAAGCTGCCCCCACCAGAGGAAGTCCCTGCTATCGGCCATCGGTGGCATAGACCCAGCGGACTCGGATTTAATCACTTTCGATCTCGAGAGTCATGTTTTGCGACTGCCTCATCAGATAGCTTTCCTCATACAATTCGTCATCAATTCTAAAACAATCCATCGTACAGACATTGATGAGGGTGCCTCAACCTGCATCATGTCCATTGCATGTTGGAAAGCCATCGGGTCCCCGACATTGAGTCAGTCCCCAACAACCTTGGAAGCATTCTACGGGAGAGAGTCTCAACCGTATGGTATCCTTCAACTGCTACTGATTACCTTAGAAGGGAAGACCGTAGAAGTTGAAGTTGAAGTTGTAGACGCAAGTCTTACCTATAACCTTCTTTTGGGCCGAAGCTGGACATACACTATGCGTGCTATAGCTTCATCTCTCTTCTGTGTCATTCGTTTTCCCCATCAAGGGAAAATTGTCACGGTTGATCAACTCTCATTTTTTGCTTCCTCTTCTGAGGGAAACGTACCCTTCGTTGAGCATACCTCAGTTCCGTATGAAAATGTGGGAGCCGAGCTCTTCAAAGAACCCGCCCTTATGGGTGTTTTTTCCCTCCCACCTCCCAACTTCTCCTCGATCTCTATGATCTCGGTTCGTTCTGATCCTTGGATTCTTCCTTCCATCGACCAGATAGAACCTTGGGGCGAGGAGATGCTGGTGAGCCCAGCCGAGCTCAACTAGATTGAGATTGTCGCTGCATCAGCTTCTTATGATGAACCCACCGTCTCGAGTGGGGCGCTTGACTCAGATGATTTTCCCCCTTGGTTAGGAGAATATACCTCCTCGGATCCATTGAAGGAAACATTTCCTTCCGATGAGGCTATTATAGAGACCATGTCTCTGGATGAACGACTGTGGTTCCCTCTTCACCACCGTTCTTCCTTTCTCCCTACCTCCCAGGAAACTTTACTGTGTCTTGCACGGTTTGCTTCATGTCTCCCTTCTCAACCCCTTCAGACGCCCATTCAGATTTATCACACAACGTGGGAAGGAAATTTAGGGAACATCACGCAGACTCAACCAATTGACATCTCTGTCAAGGCAGGGATTGTCGAGAATATTTACATAGGAGTGACCTGCACTCCGGAGGATATTCAGGTTTATATCGCCCTTTTTCGCGAATTCCGTGATGTCTTTGCATGGTCATATGAAGAAATTCCCGGTATTGATCCATCTATAGTCGTGCATGAGATACCAACGTATCCCGGGGCCAAACTTGTTCGCCAGCGTTTGCGTCCCGTGCACCCCCACAAGGCAGCAGCCATCAAAGCAGAGGTTGAAAAGCTTCTTAAGGCGGGATTTATCTATCCCATCCCACTGACAGAATGGGTCTCAAATATTTTCCCCGTCGACAAAAAATAGGGCACCATTCGTGTTTGCGTTGACTATCATGACATCAACAGAGCTTGCCCAAAGGACAACTACCCCACTCCATTTATTGATCAACTCATCGACGAGTGTGCGGGTAGCGAAATATATTCGTTCATGGATGGCTTTTCTGGTTACAACCAGATCAACATTTCTCCGGCAGATCAACATAAGACGACTTTCATCTGTCCCTGGGGCACCTTTGCTTATAAAAAGCTCCCCTTCGGCCTCAAAAATGCTAGCGCTACTTTTCAGCGTGCGATGTCGTATGCTTTCCACGATATCAGACACATTGTACAGCCTTATCTAGATGATCTTCCCGCTCATTCAACTAAGCGCACGGACCATCCATCACACCTTCGTGAAATATTTCTTCGTTGCAGACACTATAATATTCGCTTAAATCCACACAAATGTGTCTTCTGCATGGAATCAGGTCGACTGCTTGGGTTTATCCTCTCTTGAGAGGGCATCCGTCTGGATCCCCTTAAAGTCGAGGCAATTGTGAATCTTCCTCCCCCTGCAACTTTGCGGCAGTTACAGAGTTTGCAAGGAAAAGCTAACTTTTTAAGACGGTTTATACCAAACTATGCCAAAGTGGCAAAGGGTTTTACCCGGTTACTGAAACATGACACCCCATTCCGATGGGATGCCATAGCCGAGGAGTCGTTTGCTCATCTCAAAACTCGCCTGGTTTCCGCCCCTTTGTTGCGGCCTCCGAATTACCATCATGACTACACACTCTATTTGGCGGCTGCTGATACCACTATCGGCATGGTTTTGGTTCAGGACGACGATGATGGCATCGAGCATGTCATTTATTATCTTATTCGCAACTTATTAGATGTGGAAACTCGATACGCATATGTCGAGAAGTTGGCTCTCGCCGCGGTTTGCGCCGTCCAACGATTCCGCCACTACATTCTGCTGCGTACTACTACGGTGATTTCAGACTGTAACCCCATGACCTACATTCTTTCACGACAATTGCTGGGGGGGAAGTACTCAAAGTGGATTGTGATCCTCCAAGAGTTCGACTTGGAATTTACTGCAGCCAAGTCAAAGAAATCACTTGTTTTTGCTGAACTGCTATGCTCCTTGCCATACGCCGCTACTTCCTTGCAGATAGAGGAATCGATTCCAGATGAAACTCTTTTCCTGATCAGCACCCTCGATCCATGGTATGGGGACATAATTGTCTATTTGCAGACATCCTCCTTCCGCCCTGAGACTTCGAAAGATGCTCGTCGGTGTATTTGTCACCAAGCTCAGCCATATCGCATAGTTGGGGACACCCTATACCGTCTTGGGGTTGATTCAGTTCTTCGTCAATGTCTCACCTTCGAAGAAGCTGAAAGAGTTCTAAATGACTGCCACTCTTGTGCTTGTGGTGGTCACATGTCCAGATATGCTACCGCACAAAAGATCCTTCGTGCTGGCTACTTCTGGCCTTCCATCTTCAAGGACTGCATTCTTGCCGTCCGTTCATGTCACGAATGCCAGATATACTGGTGGAAGATGCGTGCTCCTGCTGCCCCTCTGCACCCCGTAGTGACCGTTGGCCCCTTTGCTAAGTGGGGCATCGATTATGTGACATGTAACCCTCGCTCGGTCAGGGGGCATGGTTACATCATCGTTGCTATCGATTACTTTACAAAATGGGCCGAGGCGATGCCCACATTGTCGGAAGATGGTCATACGGCGCGCAGTTTCTTTTCAACCATGTTATCTCTCGGTTTGGAGTTCCACAAGCCATTGTCACTGATCATGGAAAGCATTTCCATAATCATATGATGGTCGAGTTGACAACCCAACTTGGACTTAGGCATGATAGTTCCTCTCCATACTATCCCCAGGCGAACGGTCAGGTTGAAGCCGTGAACAAAGTTTTGGTCACGATGCTTCAGAGAACTGTTGGCATGCACAAGTCTAATTGGCATTTGATGTTGTTTTCCGCATTGTGGGCCTACCAGACCTCCGTGAAGGATGCCACCGGCTTCACCCCTTTTCAGCTAGTGTATGGGCTGGAGGCAACCCTTCCCATTGAGTGTGAGATTCCTTCACTCAAATTAGCCGTCGAGTTACTTCCCGAGACTACTCCTGCAGAAGAGCGGCTTCTTTACCTAGAACGACTAGATGAGACACGTCGTCTAGCCTCCCTTGCTATTGAAGCTCAAAAGAAGCAAGTGAAAACTCACTTCGATAACTCAGTTAATCCTGCCCTTTCGTCGAAGGTGACTTGGTACTTCTCTACGATCAGGCTAGTGATAAGCTAGGAGCAGGAAAACTCGAGCCAATGTGGCATGGGCCCTACATTGTAAAAAGAGTTCTACAAAAAGGTGCCTACGAGCTTATCGATTATGGAGGCGATCCGCTGGACAGGCCCCGTAATGGGCTATATCTTAAGAAATATTACGCCTGAGTCCAGGTACTCTCTCATTTATTTTTACCTGCATATTCTCTTTTACAGTGTGTTTAGTGTGTGTGCGTGCTTCTTTTGATTCTTGTCTTAGTGTGTCAGCCTGATTGTTGCTTATTGTGTCTTTTGCTTCTGAACAGATGTCTGGATCACCTTACGTTGGTTTCGCTGATGGTGCTTCCCGCAACACTCGCAATCTGTCGTCTGCGGCATGGGTGATCTACGATCCTCATGGTGAGTTAGTAGACATTCAAGGTCTGTGTCTAGGTTGCACAACAAACAATGTAGCTGAATATAGTGTTGTAATTGAATTATTAGCCAAGGCGATTAGCCTCGGAATCCGCTCATTGGTTGTAAATTTAGATTCACGGCTTGTAGTCCACCAACTCAATGGACAATATTCCGTCAGAGATCATCGCATATTAAGGTTGTATTTACGTGTTAAGTTATTGGAAAGAGATTTTGAATATATTACTTATCATCACATTCCAAGAAGACTTAATGCTGTAACTGATGCATTGGCTAACTATGTATTAGACAGACATTTGCGAAATATGTAAATCAACAACATAAGAGCATAAGATACAATAAAAACACCATGTATATATATATTATAAATATATAATAATATATATATATATATATATCGTGTGGCGCACTAAGGCGCTCAAAAAATAAGTGTACATGTCTCATAAATCTGACGTCCTAAGTACATCTGAGACATATATCTCTCAAAACAGCAATGGAAAATAAAACGTAGGTGTCTACTGTGGTGGGTTGTGCTCTCTATAGCATGCCACCGCTCGTGCCACCCACCTCAAAAGGCGATGCATCCTGGGTTCTACACCCACTGTATGGATCTGAGCAGCTAGGGGGACCTCCTCGATCCCCTGGTAATCTGGGACTCCTGCCAGTAATCCCTCCAGATTGTGAATCACGGTCTTTGTCTGGTCGCCTCCTGCAGGAGCCAAGGCCAAGGTGCCAGCGCCTTGCTCCTCTCTCCGTGCCTTTGGAGCCAGGCCAAGGGTTCTCACGGGTCCCACATATGCACAGCATAAGCATTTATTAGGACATGTACATGAAAAAATACAAAAAACATCACAAATGAAAATCAAAAAGATCAAGTGTTTTACCTCCATCATCCCACTGCTCTCCCACAGGCAGCGGCATGTCAGGATCACCACGGAAGTCGATACCGGCGTACGGCCAGTCCTCGACGAAGATAACCTGGCACTCTAGCCACTCTCGAAAACAGATGCCCCACGACACTGAGCGACCGCCACCTCCATGTGGCATGACCCGGGACCACTTGGTGGCCCTCGTCTCTCGTGCGTTGTTCGGCGGGTCTACTACCGTAGTCTGCAGCCGAAGGGTCGGAACCCACTCAAAAATGAGTGGAAGAAGAAGCGATCCATAGCCGAACTATTTCGATTCTCCATGTCGACAGTTATTCAACTGCCTCTTCATGCTGTTGGTCACAGCTGCCGCCCAGTTGAAAATCATGGGCTGTAAGCAATCCAGAGCTAGCAAAAGGTTGGCCTTTGAGGCCTCGTGGTTCGCCAGACTGCCCGCTACCCGCGTCACCAAGAAGAGTATAGTGCGGAGCACTATGTCGGCATGTGGTCCGACACCCACAGACGGGATGCTGCACTTCCCGCTCCGTGTTTTGACCGCCTGTGGGCATACACAGGCCATCAACTGAGCGAGTGTCTCACCGCTAGGATGCTGCCCCTCCAAAATGGGCATCACGCCTCGGCGAGATAATCCAGTCAAGAAGTAAATATCTGAAGCGTCGAACTCTATGTCTCAGCCCCGGATGGTGAATTTCCCATCCACTGGGTTCCATGCTCTGATCAGGAGCTCTAGCAGATCCGACTAAGCCCTCAAGCGCGGAGTAAGGAAGAATTTGAGTAATTTGCATGCCCGCATTGCATTGTGGCATCCAGCATCAGCAAAAGCAACAATATCTGCGTTATCATGATCTCTCTCTTGCCATGTAAAGGCCATTATGTCCTGCAAGATCACCCAAAAGTCATTAGGTTGCCTGCATTTGGAAATTGTGCATTTAATTTTAAAAAATCAAATTTCATGGCGCCAGTGCGACTGTTTCTAAAACAGCCGTGGTGGAAATGGCGGCCTGTGTATTTTTCTCTGGGTCAGTGTGGAAGGACACGGGTTTTCCGCGCTGACCTGGAAAGTGGTGTGTGTTGGGATAATCGGTCAGCGCGGACCCGATGGGCGAATCCGCATTGACCGAGAGCTCACCAATGCTCAAAAAGTTTGGCCAAATGGCCAAATCCCATGGTGAAATTGCATGCAAATGGAATCAAAATGGAGCGCAGGGCAAGAGGGACCTACCTAGAATCGACAGTCGGAAAATCGGCGTCCGAATGATGAGGAATTCGCTCCGTCAACTTTGTAGTTCTTCAACGTTCTCCAAAGCTCAAATGGTGAAATGGTAAAAATGATTCTTACAAACCCCTATTTATGGTAAAAATTCCTAATTTGACTAATAGTTCTTATGAATGTGGGTTTTTTCCATAGATTTTGCCATGAATTCAATCCAGATGTTATTAATTATGCCTTAATGCATGTTTTATTATGTTTTTCAACATATCGAACGGGTTTAGCGAGTGTTTCCCTTGTGTAGGTCCTCGGAATTGGAAAAGTCACGGTGGATTTGTGTACACTTGATCCCAAAAAATGTCGCCGTTAAGCTCTTTTCCGACATAAAACAAGAAAATATTGCCGATCCTCCTCTCAGCTCGTCAAAAGGAATGAGAGGCAGTCGCTTTTAACGCTCTTTTTCGACCGTTTAAACTAACAAAGATTGTCGGGTGTTTGTCGTTTCGCACTCGTTATTGGTTCTAAAATGACGTGCTTCTGACCGCTTTTTTACTTTTTCAGGTCAAAGTCACTACTTATGAAAAGTACTCCTCGGTCGTAATGATCGGGCGGTTCTTTCGAGCATCGTTTTATACTTTTTCGGGCTCGAGAGACACAACTTTACGAAAAAGCAACCCCCTGGAGTTTACTTTTCAGCTGTCTTTTCAAACTCTCTAAACATGAAAAGACGTCGAGTTCTTCCTTTGTCAGACTCGTTAAAACTTAATGACATCGGGCTCCGTCGAAGTGACGCTCTCCAAGCATATGCTATCCCTGTCAAGCTTGTCATCCAAAAATAATTAGGGTACTCGCCAGAAATGGTGGGGGAAATAAAGGAACCATAATCGTCGTCGTTGGCAGTATGTCGCTCTTGAAAATGGCACTGTTTGCATTCGTGTCTGGGGGGGGACATCTCATCTCGCTTCACTTTTTCCTCCATGGGTTTGGGTTATCCTATTTGGCCATTCATCTGTTCATTTTCCTTTCATTACAACCTCTGATCATTTGACCCCCAAATACTGCCAAATCCGTCATTGTGCCGCCGTTATGTTCAAGAGAAGTTGGCCTCTGCAAGTATAACCTCCCTCTGATATTTTACACAAAACATATTGTCTCTTTCCGTCTCGTGTCGATGATGTGGGAAACATTATGGCCCACCTTCGATAAAGGTCACCTCCTGTCGACCTCAGCTCATTATCTAGGAGTGACCTAGAGACTCCCTTCAGGTACCTTGGAGCCTGCATGCCTCAATGGCAGGTTCTTCGCGTTCGACGCGAGGTTTTCATCATTGGCCTCTGATCGGATGACTCTACAGGTGTTCGACACCGGCTCATTCATTCACACGCCGTGGATTGTACCTATCATACCTTGAGGACCATCATCATCATTGGTGGCCCCTCTCGCGTCTGTTAACAACTTTCATCATTGGTTGGTAATCAGACGATGTTCAAGCATGTTCAAGTTCGACTCCTATATTCATGTGTTTGAACTTGTACTTTGTTCGGGTTAGGATGGAGTGCAAGACCTTGGTTCTAGTTCATTGTGGGCTAGGTTGCGATTTTGTGGGACATCATTACATGATTCATTGATGGATGGCTGCGACCATACCTGAGTCTTTTAAGGATGGCTGCGACCATACCTCTTATCATGATGGTCTCTTTAGCAGGGTGGCTGCGTCCATACCACGGACCTTCTTCATATGTCTTTTGGATGGCTGCGCCCATGCCTAGATTACATGTAGTTGAAATATCAGTTGTATCTGCCTGCAGGTTCTTCCTAGTGGTGTTCCAATCCATCAGTCTTGTAAAGCATTTCACCCCTCCCACTCTCTCAAGCTTCATGCTTTAGGGGGCATCTGTTACACAGTAAAATGTCATTGTCACCTTGTCAGTCTCCCTACTGTGTCACACAATCGCATTCACTAAACTCATGCTCTCTGAAATGGCTAAAAAGCCTCTTTGCCTAAGTTTATTGGATCATCGCGACTGTTCCTAAAATAGCCGCGCTGACTGGCGGATGACAATGTAACTGGTGCGCTGCCAGCGTAGAAGCACACGTGTTTCCCACGCTGGTCGAATTTCACAAACAGCGCGCCCTCCGCTTGTACTATTTCGCGCTGACCGGACCTCTCCTGTAATTGAGTTGCGATGTCAGCGCGCCAGCCCAGTTTTGCACCCACGCTGATCCTGTTTAGGCGAGTTTGTTCTAACAGCCAGCCTTCCAGATGACTCCAGACTTGGCTATTAGCATTGTAGAGATCGCTATCCCTTCTCTGGCATGTCTGTTCGCCTGGTCACCCACTTTTCTTGGGGGAAAGCTCATCCTTTAACTATTCATGGAGACTCCTTCTCCTTTATAAGCCTCCACCATGGCCATGAGCAGCTAGTTTGGAACATATAGACTTTGACATAGAGGAATTCTTATTGCATTAGTGCTGCTTTTTGTAGGCATTTGGTGTGTTGTGTGAGGATTGCTATAGAGCTTGAGGAAGGTTATAAGTTTGTTGCCTTGTATGTGAGAGAGAGACCTCTTTGACTTAGGAGATCTACTTCAAAGGTGAATTCTTATGAGACATGCTGGCTGGACCCTCTAGAGAAGGACTCAGCGTCATAACTTTGGTTGTACCTTACTCTATTTCTGATTAATAAAGATAGATGACTACTGTTATGGTTCCATTCCCATTCGTCTTATGAATGATTAATGTGAATTACATCCTTTCTGACTGATGTATAGTTGTTTTTAGTAGATTTTACGCTTGTGTTTGCTCTCTCTTTACTTGTGCAGGTGTCCGCCCGTGAGGATAGTGGAGGACTGTGATCGGCTGGAGCGA
>APFE030392834.1:86727-117704 GCA_000404065.3 Pinus taeda | reverse complement strand
AAATGGAGAGCTAAACTACTGCCTAAAAAATGACTAAAAACCGAACTACAAACTAGCTAACTTCTGCCTACAAAGTGACTAACTAAAATGAGGCCCTAAGCCCTCTTATTTATACAAATTGAGGACCCCAACACCCCTCCTAAACTTTAGGGACTCGGCTACCAAAACTTGTAGTTAACAATAACTTTACTAGCCCTTTCTCGGCTACCCTTGTGATAATTGATTTGGTGGCCCTTGAACTCCGAGCTGATGTTGGAGAATTCGAGGTAAGGGCCCATAAATGAAGGGGACACCTTCCTACAAATCCTCTCCACGAATTTGGCTGCCAAGTGCTCATTTAACCCTTTGATTTTGTCTCCAAATTGACCAAAAAGATTGCATAAAGCACAGATTAGACGTGTTGGCATAATGACTAACCCAATTCACTCTATTAGCATAAATATGATCAAGAACATGCAATAAAATAATGAGAGTGGTGGATTAAGTTGAATTAGGAGGCTGAATGAGCCCATATAATTATCCATTTTTGGGGCTCATCACTTTCCAATTGGGAAGCAATGCCAACAATTGTGTGATTTGAGCAGTACTCAGCCAGAAGGATAGACCCATTGCTTATTATAATGATAAATTAAATGAGTCCAAGACGAAGTATACAGTCTATGACAAATAACTCTATGCAACGGTTCAAGCTCTTAGGAAATGGAGGCATTATTTATTGTCTAGGGAATTTATTTTATAAATTGAAACTCATGCCCTCCAAAATTTTATGCAACAACTTAAATTGAACCAAAAATACATTAAGTACGTCAAGTACTTGCAAAGTTTCACAATTTTTTTAAAGCACATCAATGGACAACTTAATAAAATTTCATATGCTTTGAGTAGGAGGCAGTTATTGTTGCAGGAAAGTCAAATTCAAGTATTGGGATTTGATTTCATGAAGGACTTGTATGAGAAATATTCATATTTTAAGTAGGCCTTTGAAGCTTGTAAGAATCCATCTTCACAAAATCGAAGCCCATGTTTTGAATATATGATTCAAGATGTACTCCTCTTTAAGAAAACCAAGTTGTGTATTCCTAATTGTTCGATGAGGGGAAATTTCATTAAGGAAAAACATAGTGGGGGTCCTCATGGACATTTTGGGAAAGTAAAAACTTATGATTTGCTAAAAAGACATTACTATTAACCATAATTGAGAGCTAATGTACATAAGTCTGTAAAGAGATGTAAAACTTGTCAATATGCTAAAGGAAGAATCTAGATTACTCGATTGTACGCCCCATTACCGATTCCCCAGAGGCCTTGGGACTCGGTGAGTATGTATTTTTTTTTAGGATTACCAAGAACTTAGAAACGTAATGGTTCTATCTTTGTGGTTGTAGATAATTTCTCAAAAATGACTCATTCTATTCCTTGTGCTAAGAATAGTAACGCTATGCATGTTGCTAATATGTTTTTTTAAAACGTGGTAAGACTACTTGGAATTCCTAAGAGTATTGTTTCAGACCAAGATACTAGATACTTAGTGCATTTCTGGAGAACCTTGTGGAAGAAATTTGTCATAGAGTTGTAGTTCAACTCAACATATCACCCATAAACCCATGGTCATACTGAAGTAGTAAATAGAAGTTTGGAAAACATTATACACAACCTGATTAGAGATCATCCTAAAGAATGGGATCATATTTTACCACAGGATGAATATGCATACACTGACACTCCCAATAGAAGTACTAGACAAATTCCTTCCTATATTATGTATGGAATGAACCCAAGAGGAGTGCATGAGCTCAAAACTTTAGGAAGAACAGAACAAATAAATGAAGTAGGAGAAGATTTTGCTACAACCATACGAGAAATCCATGACCAGGTAAAGAAAAAACTTCATGACATTAGTCTTAAATATAAAAGCAGAGAAAATATTAGCAAAAGGGAGAATAATTTTGAAGTGGTACATTTAGTACTTTCACACTTAATAAACAAAAGATTCCCAAAGGGAAAGTAAAAAAAATTAAAGTTTAAGAAGACAAGAACTTCAAGAATCTTGAAAAAAAATTATGATAGTTCTTATGAAATTGAATTGCCACCTGGAGTTGGAATCTCAACAATATTTCATGTATAAGATCTATACAAGTATGAGCCTAAAACAAAACAACCAACAAGTGATCATAAAAAAAAAGAACCAATACAATGGGAGAAGCAGTTGCCAACAGTTGAACCTTTTCAGCCTAAAATGATTTTGGGAAAAATATTAATCAAGAAGACCATGAACAAAGAGTATTTTGAATAATTAGTGAAGTGGAAAGACCTTCCGGTTTCAGATGAGACCTAGATGATTACCACACTTATATAGAAAAGTGGAAAATATTTTGAAGAAATCATTAGATAGGAGTCCATGAAACCTTTGTTCCTTGGGAGTATTATGCAGGGGCATCCGTAATTATTATTGATCGAGAAGTAAAAATCATTTACTAGAGGATTTAGCTCCTCAATGATTAGTTTGTTAGGGCAATAGTTGTTTGAAATTGCAATGTCATTTGTTTAATTTAAGCAAATTCTTGGAGAATTTTTATAGTTGTTTAGTTTTCCCTAAATTGGTCTTTTTCATCCCACACTCATGGATCTGGACTAGACTATTGTAACATTTATATTTCTTAAATTTTAATGAGAATGCATTCGAGTGTGTGGAGTGTGATAAGCCTTTAATTCTATTCCAAATTATTCCTTTTGCAATCTTATGATTAATACAAATTCTAGTTATAATAATATTGTATTTTATTGATAGCACCGAGAGGCCATATATGTTTATATATCATTTATCATAGTGGTTGTAGTAGGAGAAAATAAGGGAGAGGAGTTTCCCAAGATAGTGGTTCAAGGAAAATAGGAGGAAACAAAGAGTGGAGGAAAGTTGAGAGGAGCCGAGGCATAGAACTATAGATATAAGTGAAAATACCAACACTTAGGCTATTTCAATTTGGACGAAGTTTGTATCTTAATAGTGCTTGGAGATAATCTCTCAGATGCGGGTGTACATCACGATTGATATGTTGGTGGCAGATTGGGATGGCAATTGGTCTGGCCACATGGCCCTCCATAATCCCACACATCAAACCATAAAAAGACTTAATAGCAACCATAAATGGCAATTAAGTTGGCACTGTAATCAATCCCACTACGTCTACCTGCCTCGGCTTAGTTTAATGGCGACATCTAGTTATTTGCACTCCACCGCCCCTGTCTCTAATCCCTCCCCTCTGCAATGCCACTGCTCACTAGCCGCCGCAAAACCGATCGCATTCACTACTACGGGCAGGCGCTACAGCATTCTATGCTACATTGAAATTGGCCCAGGCAATCATTTTACACAAAGCTTAAGCTGCAATTCTATTCTCCACCCCGCATCTGCTGCTATTCCTTCCTCTGAGCCGCCTTCTAAACCTGTTGTGCCCTCTCATCACTCTAAGTTGTCTCCCAACATCCATTCTCCTCCCCATGATGTCAACATGCCCAGAATTCGCCACAGAATGTGAAGCAGAAGAGGAAGTAGCAGAGGCAGAGTGCCTCGCTCTCCACCGTCTCTTGACTCAAACACATCATCCCCCTCGGCTCAATTACCCATAGGCCAACATCCAAATACCCGCTCACAATCTGTCCACCTCCAACTGAAGCATTCCAACTCTCCGTCCATTGAAATCCCATCCAGTCCACAGCAGCCCCTCCACTCAGCTCAGTTCACCTACCACAACTCCCTGAACCAACATATGATAACTGCCACCATCTCTGTAACCTTCCACGATGAGCCAACTACTAGAGGTGGACGTCCTACCAAAAAGGAGCCAGCCATGGTTGAGGGAAGAACACACCGCGCTGAGGCGAAGTAGAACATTCCTCTAGACAAGAAAATTGTGGAGGAGAAGGACCGTGACCATCAGGCAGAAGAACAGATACGAGAAAATCAGCAGGCAGGAGATGAGATGGATTCCATGCAGATGAAAGATGAATATAGGTGTTTCATCATTGAGGAAGACCTGTCACCGCAGCAGGACATTTGACCAGCCACACAACATGCCATGTGTCTTCGAGTCTCAGGTTCCGGGCATTATGATATCTGGTTTTTTCGGGGATTTTTCGGAAAACTTGTTGCCATTTATTTTTTTTTGATGATTTTTTTGAAAAATTGGTTAGACACTATACTTAAATGTTGGTTTCCCCTGCGTGGGTAGCAAGATAATATTTGCAATTTCATGTTTGAACTGGACTAGTTTCCCATTATGGGCAGTCACAATCCTGTTTTGCTATTATATGCCTTCTATGGCACATATATGCAAAGGACAAAGCCTCAGTGTATCATTATTTTACAATAATAGAATCTAGCTTCATTTAGAAAAAAAAATAGTGCTTCGAGATATTAATTGATGAGAAATGTAACAAAAATTACCGAGAGTCCTAGAAGCCCAGAGTCCTGTAAGTATTTCTGTAACAATTTTAGTGAAGGACCAAAAGGTTCAGAAGCATAGAACCTCTTAAGGATTTTCGTAACAAGTATAAGGAAGGCCGGGAAGGCCCAGAAGACTAGAACCCTGTAACTTTTTTGAAAATGCAATTCCAAAGAGTGTTGGGAACCAAGGTTCATTAGTTGATGGGAGGAAGTAGAGGATGGAAATTTTCCCATTGCCCGGGACTGTCAAGCCAGAAGAAATTTTAATTGTGAGTCTGACACCTTACTCGGGCCTAAAAACGATAGGTAGTTGGCAAAGTTTCCCATTATGAGTGGAAAGTGGACCAATTGAGAATAATATGGAGGAGGAGTTCATTATAGCAGTGATGTTAGACAATGGTCCAGCTCGTATGGTCGGGAGCCCGTAACTATTTGAGAATTGGAATTTTAAAAGAGTTTTGAGCATCTGAGGTCACAGGCATAATATATGTCAGAGTGGTGGTATATGTCAAGAGTTGTCTATGTGAATTGTATGTCCTTCTAACTTCTCCCATGATTAAGTAATTTATCAACATCAATACTTAATGGGGATTTATATCCCAGAGGCTTGACAGTAGTGTCAATTCTGGGAATTGTTGAGATTATAGGACCAACTCCCATTGAATCTAAGTTAAGATTTGCATCACTCCTTTAGTGTTGGAGACATTTTTTTCCTTCTTCAAATATGAATGTTTCTTCCTTCATTCATTTTCATAACATCCATACTTTTTGAGTAGTCAGATTTTACCTTGGACTTGTCTATCCATCCTTTTTCTCTCCCCCTCTGATTCTAAGAGTGACTAGGTTGATTTGATTGTCCTGGCTATTTTTCTGTAGTTCTTCCTTCTACTTGATGATTACCTCTACCTGTTTGACCTCTTCCTCTACTTTCTTTTCCTCTGCATCTACCAATAGATACCCAAGTCTTGAAGGCATGTTCTAATGACTCATTTTCCATGTTATTTATTCATTCATTTCCCAAAATAGATCGTGATTCAATTCTTCTACTATTAGTTTAAATAGATTTTTGGACTCCTTTATGGAAATCAAAACCATATCAAACTTATTATGTATAATTCTAAGAACGTTTTCCACAATTTTATGATCTTCATTCATATTTCCACGAGTCTTGAGCTTATTTATAACTCCCATCACTCTAATCATGAACTAGTCAATGTTCTTTGTCTCCTTCACCTTTAATGTTTCAAGCTCTCTCCTTAGGATTTGAAGATTCACTTTATTCACTCTATCATTACCATAATATGATAAATCAAAAATATTCCAGACTTGTTTTGCACTATATTCTCCGAATATCTTGGGAAAATTTGAGTCATCTACTCAACTATGGATGAAAAACTTGGACTTGTTCTCATTTTTCTTCATTTTGCAAGCTGATTTTTCTAGGCATTAGAATGGCTTGCGGAGACGCTTGATTTTGCTCTATGGGGGCATTCCCCTTCCCAACGTTCCTATACATGCAAGAAGGTATTCATTCTCATAAACCAAAGATCATAGTTCTTTGCAAGAATACATATTCCTTTTTTCCCAATCTTACTTGCAGAGGCTAATTTTAAAATTTCATAATATGGAGAAATTGTTTCTCTTTCTACATTCTCACAAGCACACCTTTTTTATACACAATCACATTATTTTCCTAATTTTTTATGCAATAAGCAAAAAAAAAAAATCAATTTTCTAGAATCAACAATGGAAAGAAGGCCCTTGAAAGATAATTTTACCTTTTACCCTTTTTTAAATCTTCAAACACCAAGAGCAAAGGCGTGCACACACACACACACACACACACACACACACACATATTTCTCTCCACAAAATAAATGAAAAAAACTTTGGGGATATCACTTTTTTGATGAAGTCATCCATGTGAAGCGAATTAATTTGAATATTAGGGAATTTGGTTAAAACCACCTTCAAACTTTAGTACAATATTGGTATTTACCACTATTTCTAATGGTCCTAAATTTTAAGAAACCTGAAACCCTTGGGTTTTAGGATTGCATGCGTTGGAAAATTAAGGGCTCAAGGATTATAGATGCCATGAAGACAATTTCCTATATACCTATCCGCTAGTGGTAAAATAATGGAAACTCACAAGTCATGATAGCTCAAAGTGGTTGGTTTCCTTAAAATGATTAGTGATTACTCTCCTTCCTTTTCCATGACTATGTGCAGGTTTTAACCTTGTACAAAAATTACCTGCATATGAATTATAAAAGCTGAAAGTAAACAATGGCGTGAGCATAAAACATAAAATAGATATACACAGACATTTTCCCCTGGATCCCAAAACTGGGACCACCAGATTGATTTTTTCATTATGTTCCTTCCAATGTTACAATACATATATATATATACATGTCGAAGCATCCATAAACCCTAATCCATTAACCTTGGATTAAAACATAACCGTAGTTCCCTTGACCGACTCTATAAAATACCATGGATAGAAAACCATCATGCCCAAAACCATGTGTGAAATCCATGCACAAAAAACCGTAGGTAGGTCTACCGACTTAATATAGGGTCCAAAAACAAATTCCCAGGTTGCTACCCCAGACCCCATGCACGGGGGCTACTGTTCCCCCTGTGACCCCCTGACGCAACGTATACGGAGCATGTGAGGTCGTCATGGAAATAATATAACACAACCCAACATTTTCCCACTTATTGTTTTATTTCCATAGGGGGCCAGAGTGGAGCTTAGTCATTGATCCAACACCCATTATTTCTCTACACCAAGAGAACTTCTTAGTGCTCACAAACATTGTCAATGCATCTCCATTATTCTTCAAAGTGCCCACCTTTACTAGCAACACCTTTATATCCTCGACCATATCCCTCACAAAGTGATGTTGAACATCAATATGATTTGTCTTTGAATGCTAAGCAGGGTTCTTTGCCAATAAAATTGCACTTTGGCTATCACATTCTATCCTTATAGCTCCCTGGACTAACCCCATACTTGAACGCAATCTCTACAACCAAACTACTTCCTTACTTGCATGAGTGGGTGCCATGTATTTTTCCTCTATAGTTGAAAGTGCCACTACAAACTATCACTTACTCATCCAACTAATTACACCTCCAAATAGGTTAAACACACCCCCACTTGTAGATATTATTTGATCAAGATCTCCAACCCAGTCTGCATCAACAAATCCATGGATGTCCAAAACTCTGTCCAATCCTGGTCTTCCTTGGTAGCACAAACCAGAATCACTAGTGCCACACAAATACGTGAAAAACCTCTTCAACGTTGTCCATTGCTCCTTCCCTGGTTTTGACATTAACCTTATCAATACTCCCACTGCATATGCAATTCTTGGTCTTGTACAGACCATTGCATACATCAAGCTACTGACTGCACTTGTGTACGGAACATGGAACATGTCCTCTTTCTTTTCTTGTGTCTTGGGACAATGTTCGATAGATAACTTTACACCTATAGGAATAGGAACCTTCACCATTTTACTATCATGCATATTAAACTTCTACAATATTGTCTCAACATACTTCCTATAGTTTAACCAAAGTTTCCTCTTTTCCCGTTTTCATTTAATTTCCATGCAAAAAATATAGTTCGCAGCACCAAGATCTTTCATGTCGAATTTGGAAGACAATTGGGTCTTCAAATCCTCGATAATTTCTTTGTCATTTCCAAAAAAACATATAATCCACATACAAGACCAGATAAATAACACGGTCACCAATTAAATTAAAATACACATAGTGATCTTATTTCCTTCTAGTGAAGCTAAGTACCTGTATAAATATATCAAATTTTTGATACCACATCCTTGGTGATTGTTTTAGCCCATACAAAGACTTTTTTAACTTATATACCAGTTCTTTCTTATCCTTCACCGGAAAGCCTTTAGGTTGCTTCATGTAGATCTCTTCTTCCAGAACCCTGTGAAGAAATTTTGTCTTCACATCGATCTGCTCTACCTCAAAATCAAAAGCAACAAAAATAGATAAAAGTAATCTAATAGAAGCTACCTTGGCAATGTGAGAAAAAAAAAACACCAAAATCAATTCTCGACACCTAGGAATAAGCTTTTGCTACCAACCGAGCTTTGTTTTTCTCCACCTTTCATTATGTGTTCATCTTCTTCTTGAACACCCATTTGCTGCCAATGGGTTTCCTTCTAGCCGATAACTCCACCAAATCCCAAGCCTCATTTTTGTGTAAAGATTCCATTTCATCAACCATGACCTCTTTCCAAAGTTTTCCATCCTCTGAATCTATTGCTTCCCTCACAATTATTGGATCATCATTAGTAATAGATAAAGAAAAATTTTAACAGAAAGAAGATGGACTATACATTTCTGGCTGCCTTCTTTCTCAAACCAATATTCTCATAGTCGGAGTTTGTGTCTCTTCATCTTTTGATTCCTCTTCTGTTGTAGAGTCTGATTCTTCCTCCTTTAGCTCAAACTGCATCTTCTCAGGTTCATTGGGTAGGAATTCATGTTTAATAATATCTTTCACCTCTCTAAACACCACATCCCGATTGTACACAACCATCCATGTTTCTGGGTTCCAAATCTTATAATATTTTTAAACATCCTTATACCCAATAAATATGAACTTTTTATATTTACTATCCAACTTTTTTCTTTTCTCCTTTGGAACATGTACATATGCACCACATCCAAATACCCTCAAATGTGAAAGAGAAGGTTTCTTATCATTCCATACCTCTCATGGAGCCTTATCCTCCAACATTGATGAAGGTGATTAGTTGACCAGGTAACATGCAGTCTCCACCCCCTCTGCGCAGAATTCTTGTCCTATCCCTGCACCACTGAGCATGATTCTTACCCTTTCCATCAACGTCTTGTTCATTATTTCTGCAACTCCATTTTTCTTAGGTGTGTATGGATTAGTATTCTACTATGCTATACCATGGTTCTTACAAAACTCTTCAAATTCCTTCTTGCAAAACTCTCCACCGTCATCTATCCTCAACACCTTTATCTTCTTCTCTGTTTAGTTTTCCACTAGAGCCTTAAATTCTTTAAACCTATCAAGGGCTTCAGATTTCTTCCTGAAGAAATATATCCATGTATTCCTTGAGAAGTCATCTATAAATGATAAATAGTACACAGACTTTCCCATTGATGGAACCAACACAGGTCCAAACACATCACTATGCACCCAAGCTCTAATATTTGTTTCACACTCTTCCCACCAAAGGGGAAAGTCATCCGATTCTATTTCCCATATAGACAATATTCATAGAAATCAAAATCTAGAGAGCTATTATACATACCTTCTACCATGCCATTACAATGAAGTATTTGAAGGCCATTCTCTCCAATATGACCAAGCCTTTGATGCCATAACATGGTCTTTTCTCCAGAGACCACTAGCTTTTTTGCTCCACTTTTAGGAACCAAAGAACTATTTCACCCATCAATAACAATGTTACCTTGAATCTCGTAGTGAGTTCCAATCTTAACTCCCCGAATTAATACTAGTTCTCCCCAAACCAACTTGCAGGTATCTTTCTCGAACACTATTTTTACACCTGCATCATCCAGCTTGCTTATAGAAATCAGATTTTGACCAATGCAGGAATATGAAGAACACCCAGAAGGGTTCTAATCTTTCCACCTTGCAAATTCAACTTGAATTTTCCATGACCAAAGATTCTAGCCTTCATTTAATCCCCTAAGAAGACATCACCACCATCATATTTCTCATACTCATAGAACAACTCCCTATGTTGATTGAAGTGAGAGGATGCACCTAGGCCAATCAACCATGCCTCATGATCTACATGTGTACTTGAAGAAGAAGCCAAGTACACATCCCCACCTTCATATGAGGTGTTTTTCACCTCTACAGAGGGAGCATGATCAAATCCCTTTCCTTTCTTAGGAGATTTAGATTTACAGTCCCTTTTGAAGTTCCTTTCCTTTCTGCATTTCTAGGACACCTTTACAGGTTTTCATGGAGATTTAGATCTCCCTCTAGATTTAGATCTCCCACTCGAGGACTTATTTTTGTTTATGTTTTGGAACCATCGTCATATAAACAAAGGATCACCATTCTAACCCTCCAGATTTTTCTGTTTCATCTCCTTCGAGAGCAAGGATGAGACTATTTCATCAAACTACAAGGCAGTTGCATTTCTACCTATTGCAACAACCAGACTATGACATGAATCTGGTAGAGAACACAACAGACTGATGCACTTATCTTCATCTGAAGTTTTAATATCAACAGATAATAACTGGCTTACTACAATATTAAATGTGTTAATATGTTCTATCATCGAGTCTCCATCTTTGATCCTTAGGTTATACAGCTTTTTACGTAGGAACAGTTTATTCACCAGAGACTTAGATTCATACAAAGTCCCTAATTTGTCCCACAAAGCCTTCACTGAAGCTTCCCTTGATACATTTAGCAATACTGAATCTGAGACACATAATCATATTGTGCTCTTTGCCTTCCGATCCAACTCTGCCCAGTCTTCAACTAACATTGCACTTGGTTAGTACCCGGAGCTACCGTGATCCACTGATCTTTATCTGCCAGGAGATCCTCCATGTTGAGTTTCCACAACTCAAAACTCTGACCATTAAATTTATCGATCTATATCTTTCCACTGCTTTCTATCTTCTTTCACAAGAAGAATTAATCCCATAGATCTCCCACTAAACAGGGTCTACCACAGGCCCGAGCAAAACCCCTCAGTAGTAAAGGTGTCCCCTTGAAGCCAAAACAACTATGATACCAAATGTAGGTTTTAACCCCGTACAAAAATTACCTACATATGAATTTTAAAAATAGAAAATAAACAATGGTGATAGCACATTACATAAAAAAAATATACACAGAGATTTTCCCCTGGATCCCAAAACTGGGACTACGAGATTATTTATTTCATTATTTTCCTTTCAATGTTACAATACATATATATACATGTTGAAGCATCCATGAACCCCAATCCATTCGCCCTAGATTAGAACATAACCATAGTTCCCTTGACCAGATCTACAAAATAACATGGACAAAAAACCATAGGTAGGTTCACCTACCTAATATAGGGTCCAAAAAACTTTCCCAGGGTGCTGCCCCAAACCCTATGCAGCAGGGCTACCACACCCTTGCATACCCCTCGATAGGCGGGGCAGCCACCCCCATTGTGACACCCCCGCACATGGGGTAGTTGTACAAATAATATAACACAACCCAACACTATGGAAGTTCTACCTAACAAAAAGTCGTAAAACCACAACTCCAACTATAGGCTTTGCTGGGGTAAATTGGTACATCAACTTCCCAAGGTTGTAACTGTTGCATATGATCTTCGTTTGGCATGCACAATACCTCATTAGAAATATCTATCCGAGGTCTATAAATTTTGACTACAAACATTACTAGAAGTCTCGTGTTTTCCTGTTTTCCGCAAAACATTATTTAGGGCATCAAAATGACTCTGAAATTTCAGGACTTGAAAAACTACCAAAAATAGTAAATTGTGCGATGATTAAGGAAACTGAAAAAATGAAAGAAATCATCATGGGGGTACAAGTGGAATAGGCAGATGGCCACCAATATCCACCTAGATCATTTTTCACCATGGAATCCCTCACCCATTTAAGCAACTAGTAAGAGATTAATGTCTTGAATAGTTGATCAGGCACATCTAATACATGGAAACTGTAAAATGGAACCAGTTATAACCCTATGGCTCACCTCAAAAGTAATATGTGTGCCTGTTGTAGTGGCTACAACACCCTCCATATTTTTTTCCTACACTCAAATTTCAGAGCATTCCTTGGTTTTTCCTTTGATGGTTGCAAACACTCGAGCTCATTCCTTGAGCTCCTTGAGAGTCTTTTCACCCTTTAGCTTGCTTAACCAAGTACTGCCTTTTGACATGTTGATTACTTTCTTATGCTTCTGATCTTGTTCTAGTCATTTCAAATGTTTGTCTTTTTGTGTTTGGGTTGTTGATGAGCACCATTATTGCAACAAGAATGTTGCAACCCTTGGGGCTACCAACTTTACTTTATCAACCCAGGGTTCATACAAACTTGGAGGTGACAGTGTTGAATACACAAGTAAATGTGATGGGCCTGCTCTTTGTCACTGCTAAGCTAGTGATGGACCACTAAGGTTTTTCAAATCAGACTTCTATTGATTTAGAAGAAGCTTGATTACCATTGAGGAAAAGAGAAATCTACACTAAAAGCAATCTTCTCTACTGCAGTAAGGAAACTGACTGAAATCAAATGCTTAAACACATTGTTCTTCTAACTAACTGCTAAGAGGCTTTCGTTCAAAATAATGCTAAATTAACATGTTTACAATCCTACTATCCTATGCATTAAATTAAAAGATCAAACATTCTACTGTTGTGCATGTAAATGAATAAAATAACTATGTTTTTCTTTTTGTCTTTTTTGTGTGAAAGTGTGAAAGATAACTTCTTTTAGTGATGTGGAAGGTGGCTTGGGGATGATGGTGAATGGTCAAAAGGCTTGGGAGACAAGTAGAGGTCCTTTTCTAGCTTCCTAGGGGCTTTTTCCACAATTTGGCCTCAAAACAGGCCACTACAGGTCAACCTACAGGATGTCCTAATGCGTTCTACAGGATGTCATGAATTCCTACAAGATCCCCTGTATTCCTATAGGATACAACTGAGAGAAAAAGGAGGGATGTTGAAGATGATGGAAGGCTTATGGAAGGTGGATGGTTGAGGGAATGAGGCAACGAAGTGCTTAGGACTCCTTCAAAGCTTTAAAATCAGAGTTGTGAGATGGCTGGATTTACTCAATAAGCTTGGAGAAGTACTCTTGTGAAACAGTGAAATTGGTGAGGGTTTTAGTGAAAGAAGGTGATGACCATGGATGGATGAAGTTTGTTTGAGGTTTCTGATCATTACATCTCTATGTACTACTGAAACTCATGCGTTACATTTATCCATAAATTGTGTAAACAAGAAGGATTTCAATTAACTAAGGAAAACATAAGTTCATGAGCTAGATGCCTATTTCATGCGTTGGAAGAACTTGCAGAATAATATGAAACATTGATGAGATCTAATGTGAGACTGAAGATGGAAAAAATGACAAATAAATCCTATTCTTGCAAACTAATCAAATGATGGCCTAAGTAATAGAAAACCCTAAATTCCATGAGAAACTAGAATTCTGTCTTTTTGGGGCTCGATAGGGGTTCTTTCCTCAAACTTGCAGAATAATATGAAACATTGATGAGATCTAATGTGAGACTTAAGATGGAAGAAATGACAGCTAAATCCTATTCTTGCAAACTAATCAAATGATGGCCTAAGTAATAGAAAACCCTAAATTCCATGAGAAACTAGAATTTTGTCTTTTTGGGGCTACATAGGGGTTCTTTCCTCAAACCATGATCTCTGAAGGGAGGAGTGAGGCCAACTCCACCTACATATAACTTTTTGATATTCCTGTATCTCTTCTAAGCTATTTCTGAAGTAAGGCACAAATGGAAGAAAACTAATTAAATCCACAACTACTTGCAATGAAATAATGATAAAGACAATTAAACTATGAAATCAACTAAACATACAAATACAAGAAGAGGAGCCTTTGTTGCTAGGGTTAGGGCCTAACCCAAGAGCTTCCACCCTTTGAGTCAAATTAGTATTGGATCAAGGGAATGCTTATTCTCATTATCAAATCAGAAAATTAGATAACAATGTCTTCCACAAATATTGAAGTTGTAAATGACAAGTGTTTTTACAACAAAAATTTGAATCCTAATGAGGCTCTAGGCCTCCTTATTTATACAAATGAAGTCTGCAATGAATTCCTTAAATCTAGGGGGGTTCAGCTTCCAGATTCGAGATAAACTACTTTAACTGTCACTTGCTCGACTACCTTTTGATCTCCATGACTTGGTTGTTTATACTCCGAGATAGTATGATTGATGGAGGAATATTCGAATGAGTGTAGAGTAAATGAGGATCTACCTGCTAGAATCTCTCCTCCTTGTCTTATTCAATTTTCAGCCCTTAATTAGCCAAAATTTCCATGATTTTCTCTCAAAAACCTTCAATCAATGCACATTAGTCCACTAGGCATAATATCTCACTTTGACTCATCTCATTAATCAAAATACAATCAAAATATGTAATAATTATGAGAAGAGTTCATTTGAATAAGCAAGGAGGTGTATTAATGGCCCATATAGTTACCCAATGATGAGGCTCATCATCACACCCCTACTGAAAGTGTTTCTCATCCTCTAAGAAACTCAATCTATACCCATATATTTCATTTCTCTAGTGGCCTCCCTCACATCCTATGCTTCTGCTATAGTTTCCTCTTCCTGCACATAGAATCCTGCCTTCCTCTCGATCTCCTCCCACTGCTTTATTTATTCCCCTTCCTTTATTCCTTCCAACATTCCTAAGAGAAGTGGTGGACTAAGTCTCAATCCAATCCAATTGACTTTGAGTCTTTGGAGAGCTTGCTTATACATGGGTGTCCTGTTCAGTGATTCTCTCATTCTCTAAGGAGAATGGTACTCTCTGATTTTCAAGCTGTAGGGAAAAGTGTTCCATCTCCTTTGGCAAGCTTGCACGCTGTCATCTCCTAAAAACCTAAACATGTCCTCAAAGTGTGTAATTGCTTGCTCTTGGGTAGCACGATACCTAGGTGCAAGTTGAGGGTCATTTGCAATCAAGTTATGTGTGTTGATGACAACCATTGGATTTGATTTCTCATCTCTTATCATGATGGGTTCTGTTTCTTCCCCTTCCATTACTTTCTTCATTTCTGCAGCCCTTTCTTCCTCATGATTCATCCATGAGGCTAGAGCCATCAACTGTAAGTCCCCTAGTTTTGAATTAGGGTCCCACACATGCAGATCAATCAAGGCCATGTTGTGGAGGTAAAACTCAGACATTTTAGCTCTATCCTCCAATGTTATATGATCATAGAGATCAATGAATTCTATATAATCCTAGAATGGAATAGTGCCTCTCTATGATAAACTCTTGGTTTGGAACTACAGCCATTGTTCCTTAAGATACAATGCATAGGACTTAGTTGGCATCCTGCATTGGATTACCTATAAGGATAGACTGGACATGGATGCTAATTGATTCTCTCCCTCTTGTAGTTTTCCCCTTAACCATGCATTTTCTGCCTCCAAGAGAGCCTTCATCATTTCCTCTATATCCCTTGGGCTACTCATTTCTCTGCCCATATCTTTAACTTTTTCCTCCATGTGACCTATGTCCTCCTCTCCTTTAGATTTGGAAATTTGCATCCACCTATGTGTTCTTTCCATTTCTTTCTCAAGCGCAAAGAATAAGGGGATGGAAAATTTATGTGGAATGACCGTATCTCCTTCAATAAATTTGTAGTAGTACTCAAGGTTAGGTTGAGGACTAGGTTCCCTTGTCTCTAGATCCTCCTTCTTTGTTTCTTACTGTATACTCTCTTATTTGTCCAATTTCTGATTTTCCTGTAGGTTTAGCAGAGTTTCCTGTAGGATTTCCTCTACTTCCTGTTGTTCCTTCTGTGTCTCCTGTAGGAGGCATTTTCCTTTGGATGAGGCTGATCTAATGATAGGCCTCCTTAAATAAGTGATAGGAGACTTAGGAGAGGCTTATGCTGATGATCCTTCTCCTTGATTTTTCATGAGAGGAGCTATCTTTTCCTATTTTTTTAATGAGTCTTCAATGACAATAGGAACCTTGGTGGGAGTTTGAGGTTTTCATTGCCTTATTCTTGTACTTTTTGTTGTCCTAAATTACAACAGAGTTGGTCTCTATCTCTTCCCTATTTGCTTGACAGGGGTACTAAGGGAAGTAAGGGTAGTTGTTGCCACTTTCTCAATGGGTTCTAGAGATACCCTGGGTGATTCCTCCCCTTCTTTGACTTGCATTGTAGACCTCTATTTTTCCTTGTCTTCTGTCTCTCATTTTCCATTTTCCTTTTCACTCTTGTCTTTCTCCTCTTATTCTCCCTCTAGTTCCTCACTCTCTTCATCAGTGTCCTGCTTTTCATCTTCTTCTGTCTCTTCACCACTTTCCTTCTCCTTTTCTTTCTCTTTTTCCTCCTTTATTTCCTCTTCATCACTCTATGTTTTTTCTTCCTCCTTCTCTGTTTCTTCTTCACCCCTTTCACTAATAGTGGGGCTTTTGTCATACTTAAGTGCTTTTATGTCTTCCTATGTCTGCATGTCTCTTAAAGTTTCCCATGTGATAGGGAGTCTTAGGTTTTGGAGGGCATATTCTATGATATGTCTAATTAACCCATGATGGTCTAGATGTTGATTGTTTCCTTCCTACACCTTAATTCTCATATCTATCACTTATTGAGGAAGCAAGTAGGGTATGTTGAGTCTATTTTGAGGAGGTGTGTCTGCTCCAAACCTCAACTCTTGGAGAAGCCTAAAGTGGTATCCATATACCACACTATACCTACCTTCACATGATATATACTTAATAAGGTGGTAGCTAATTTCATTCCAAGTATATGGTAGGCTTTCTCTTCTGACCCCATTTTGGTCTTCCATGGCCTCCTCTCCTTATAAAAAGAATTTCTTCTTTTCAATTTGGCTATTTCCCTTATCCTCCTTCCTCCAAGGTAGCCCTTAAGGAAGTTTTGTGATTTTGCCTATGATTTCAGGGGTGATTTCTATAGAGAGGCCTTTTAGCACAACAGTGGCATGGGCCCTAGTTAGTGGAATGAGGGAGAGAGTAAATATCTGGCCACTTCATCATCATATCCCCTCAATTTTTCAAAGAAACCCATCCAATTGTGCCTTGTGAATATCTCTAGTATAGCAGGGTGCTAATGAATCCTCACTCTATTGGTGGGTTCCCTATTATTAAATCCCCCTGTCATTTTTCTCTAATGGATGGAGGGGTGTATATGTCTGATACCAAATTTAATGGATGAGGAATTTTAAATGAAAATTCTATGTAAACAATTCCCCTCGACTGTAATCTTTTTCAACAAAATAGAAGGCTTTCCTATATGTTTTGTTACTTGGAAATTGTGGGAAAGTTTAGCTCCTACTTCCTTATCACTATCTAATGAAGCCAACCTCTATTTTTCCCTTTTAAAACTACTCACTACCAATCCTGTAGGTGTTGTTTTGTATCCTGTAGGATCCCGCAGGATTTCCTGTATGTGCTCCTACACTAGAAAACATGATCGTTGTCTTTCCTGTAGATTGCTTGAGGGTCGAGAGGAATTTTGCACGTGTGTAGCCTCAAGAATGTGAATGCCTCTATGCATGAGAATCAACGTATTATTTCCTCGTATGGGGTATTTGAGTGGGATGTTGTGCTGGAAGCCGATGTACGAGTATTCATTTTTGGACCGTTGCTCCCACTACCACATCATCATTCTCCTTACCTCGTAATCAACTCCCACTTTGGGCATCCATAGCTTAACAAATTTCGACCTTATATCTCCTTTTCATTGACTTAACTAATACCACATGTGTAAGGACTAACTGTCTTCTCCTTGTTGACTAAACGAAGGTGGCCAAGTTAACTAGCCACCTTTTGCTTATAAAAACAACTCTTTCACAACTTTTACATGTTTGACCATATCATGCTAATGAGAGAGTGGAAGCGAGATACATACATGTGGTCATGATGCCTTGATGTTGTTTGTTTGAAGAGTGAAGTCCTTGTTGTATATTTGTTACATGTGTTTCTCCTTATTCTTTCATTTTATTGTCCTCTGATGTTTTTCTTTGATGTGCAGGCACTGGATGGTGATGTTGATGATCCTGATGCTGCTACTAAGCTCTGGAGGAGCTTCTTTGACCTCTAGATCTCCATGTTGGTGCTAATTGCAACCTATGATTTCTTTGTTTTATGGGATAGGCTGCTATAGGTTTTTCCTATAGGATGTCGTCTAGCTACCTCTCCCTCAAATTGTTTAATCATTCTTCACTTTTGGAGCATGAGGATGGTTGGCATGGGTAGAGAAGGGGTATAGGGATTGATGAATGAGAGGTATAGCTTTCAGCTATTGTCCCCTTGCTATTTGTATTCATCCTCTTTTATCTGTGTCTTTTTCTCAAAAGTGTAATAATTGTTTTTGAAACTAACTTTATTAGATGAATGAAGGGGTGATTATGGTGGAGAAAAGCATGGTGATGAGATGGTGAAGTAGAAATTTATTTTTTTGACATAAGTAGGTCATCCCCTTGCTCTAGGGTCACTTCCTTTGGGATTCCCAAGTCACTATATTTCCTACAGGATCATCGTGTAGGTTTTCAGGGAATACTGTAGGTTTAAAGGGAATCCTCTAGAAAACACAGAACCCTTGCAAACTGAGCTAAATGAATAGAAAAATGGAGGGAATTACGGAATGATGAAGGATAATGAATGGACAAATAAAAAGAATGAACTAGATAGGTCCCTTTTGATCCTCTCTGGTTGCTCTGATCCTGCTCTTGCTAACCTGCAAATAAAATTTTAAAAATTTTCTTTTTTTCTTTCTTAATTTTTATATATTGTTTTCCTTTTTTTCCTTTTTTTGAAAGAAACTAGTCTCCCTCCAAGAGGTTTTCATCCTAGCTGCTTACCCTTAGCACCACAAAAGAGGTTTTCACCCAAATATCTTTTTATTTCCCTTTTTTTTTGACACCATTGGGCCACCTCAAGAGGTTTCCAACCCAACAATGGGACCCAGGTGCCTCATGGAGGTTTTCACCCAAGTCTCCTTATTTTTTTCTCTTTTTTTCCTTTTTTATTTTTGAGTGACTTGATGAGGTAGAAGTTGAGACTTGCTCCACCACCATCACTATATTCTTGATGCCTTCAATGAATCCTTGTTTTGACAAGGGCTTCTTGTAAACCTTCAATTTGTGCCCATTAACAAGTAAAGGAATAGCCTCTGCATCAATGGTTCTAATCTACACTGAACCATTATCATGACATTTCTCTATGACATAAGGCCTTAAACATCTAGTCCTTAACTTGCCTTTAAAATATTTGCATATGGAATCATACAACAAATCCCAATCACCTTCTTGAAATCGTTTGTCCTTGATGTCCTTGTAATGCCAGATCTTCCTCTGAATTTGAGTCACCTCTGTGTGCAGGAGGGCCTGCATTCTAAACTCATTTGACCCATTCAGCTAGACCAATCTCTCTTTTTGTGCACTACTTAGATCTAGATCTAGTTGGGTTGCCATCCTCAATGTAATGTACTACAATTAATTGAATTATAGGGCCTTTTTCCCATAGATGAACTCATAGGGAGTGAATTCAGTGGTGGTCTTCCAGGTGGTGTTGTAGGCCCAAGTGGCCTCAACGAATCTATCTGCCCAATCTTTTCTGATGCTACTAACCACTTTGGTTAGAATGCCCCCCAACACTCGGTTGGTCACCTCCACTTGCCCATTAGCTTGTGGGTGATAAGGAGTGGATGTTATATGCTTGATCTTGTGCTCACTTAACAAGTGTTCAATCATGTTAGATGTAAACTGGATGCCTTGATCAGTGACTAGTTCTCTAGGGTACCCAAACTTATAAAATACATTTTCCCTTAAGAACTCAGGTGCTTTTACCTCTGTTGTTTCTTTAATTGCCTTGGTTCCAACCCACTTGGTAAACTAGTCAGTGCACACAATGATTTACTTCTTTTGCTTGGATGGAGGGTCAATAGGTCCAATGAAATCCATGCCCTACTTGCCAAATGGATCGAAAGTCACTTGAGGTTGTATAGGAATTTCATCCGTTGGAGTAGGCTTTCTCATCGTTTGGCACCGATCACATTGACTAGTATATGTTCTCACATCTTGATGAAAAGTGCGCCAATAATAACCAACTTGTAACACCTTCAATGATGTCCTCCTGGATACAAAGACCTCCACAAGCCCCAACATGACAGGTCAGAGGGATGTCAAAGACTTCCTCCTCCAGGACACATCTTCTCATAATTTGATATGGGCCTAGTTTGAAGAGGTTTCCCCCAATCCAAGTGAATGGGGCGCTCTTCCTCACAATCTTGCTTTTCTCTTTGGAGGACAAATTCAGTGGGAACTGTGCAGACACAAAGTAGTTTTCTCTATCATCAAACCATGGAGAAAGAACTGAATTGGCGAACAAGTGTTCATCCAGTAACTGATCATCAACCATTCCTTCTCACCTATAGGTAGAGTTAATCTGGACAAAAAATATGCAATAATATTATCCTTGCTAGGCTTATCAATAATAGTTAGATCAAACTATTCTAATGAAAGCAACCTTCTAATAATTTGGGAATTCACGTGAGGTTTATTCATCAAATATTTAATTGCAACATGGTGATTATGTACAAATGTTTCGTAACCTGTAATGTAATGCCTAAATTTTTTCAATGAATGCACGATAGCTAGGAGCTCTTTTTCGGTCACTGTGTAGTTTAGTTTGGCCTTTTACATAGTCTTATTGATGAAGTAAATGGCATAAGGTAACTTTTCATCTATCTGGCCTAGAGCTGCTCCTATGGCTTTGTGTGAGGCAGCAACATGGATGTGAAAAGGAAGGGCCTAATTTGAGCCTTGGAGAATAGTTGCAGTGGTCAACTTGTCCTTCAAGGTGTCCACAACCTCTTGCTAGCTTTTTGACCATACAAATTCAGAGTCTTTGGCCAACAACCCAAATAAAGGAGAAGCTAACTTGCTGAAATTTTTTATAAACCTCCAATAGTATCAAGATAATCCAAGAAAACTTCTGACATCTCTTTGTTTTTGTAGAGGTGGGACCCTTTTTATCATGTCTATCTTATTTGGGTCCACTTGCAGTATTTGCTCAGATATTGAATGACCTAGAATAGTCTCTGCAGTCATCAACAACTCACATTTTTTGGGACTAAGGGACAAGTTCATTTCAATGCATTTGTTCAATACCTTACTTAGGTTGGACAAAGCCTCATGGAAATCACATCCATATGGTGTGAAATCATCCATATAAATTTCTACTGCATCATGGACTAGCTCAACAAAGATACTCAGGACTGCTCTCTGGAAAGTGGTAGGGGCATTGCATAGGCTGAAAGGAAGGACCCTATAGGTGAAATTAATCCAAGGAAAAGTGAATGTGGTTTCATCCTATTCTTCTGGGCTGATTTGGATTTGATTGTACCCACTAAACTCATTAAGGAAAGAGAAAAAAAATTCCCTGCCAGGCCATTTAGCACTTGCTCAATGAAAGGTAGAGGGAAATGGTCCTTCTTTGTTGCTTTGTTTAACTCTTTGTAATCGACACAAATCCTCCACTTACCATTTTTGTTTGGAACAAACACCAAATGAGAGACCCACTCACTGTCTGAGATAAGGTAAATGAATCCTACATCCAACATCTTTTGCAGTTCTTCTTTGACTATATCCTTGAGAGCTAGATTCATTCTCCTTTGGGGTTGTCAGACTGGTTTGCAACCTTCTTTGGTATAAATGTGGTGAGTACACACCGAGGGGTGCACTCCCTTCATTTCCTTGTAACTCCAAGCAAAAACATCTAGATGTTCCTTTAGCACGTTGCACAACTTCTATTCTTGGTGTACAAAAAGAGATGGGTTGATATTCAAAGTTCTCTAAGGGCTGAATTCTATGGTTTTGACATGGGTAGGGTTTGAAAAATCTAATCATAGATCGATGAGATGGTTGTTCTAGGTTTCCTTTACTACTTCCTGTAAGGGCAATGTGTTGGGAGTTGGACTTTGGAGTATGTGTTCAATAAAATCATCTTCATTTGGTGGTCCTCCTCCCATGGATGTTTCTAAGGTATATAGTTGGGTTTAGTAGACTTCATATTATTCCTCCTCTTCGAGCCATAAAGGTAAGTCATGCTCTAGATATGGCTGAGCAGGATGGTACAGGACTAACTTCTTGAACATATGCCCATTTTTTATAGTCATATTTCTATCCTTGTAGCTAATGTAGGCATCAACAATGGCTAACGAGGGCCTCTCAAGAATGAGAGGGTAACTAGTAAGCTTGGCCTTAGGCTCGAGAACTAGGAAGTCTACAGGGTACTCCCAAGAGTCAATGGAGACCATCACATCCTCCACAATACCCTCAGGGGTCACTGTGGAATGGTCTACAAGTTGCAAGACTGCTGTGGTATTTCTCAATGAACCCTTGAGATTGAGATTCAACATGGTTTCATTAGTCATTACAGTAATGGCAGCCCGAAGATCAATCAAAGTGTGTGGGGCAATGGTGCCATTGATGTGCACATCTCCTATAGGGCTTCTAGGGTCCAAATACTTCGGACAAATTACCTGTCCCAACATTAAGTCAGATAGTTGTCCAATGACATTAATCATAGGGGTGTCTCTTTTTTGCCTCCCTGGATGTTTGAAGCACTTATGCTTAATCAACATGTTGTAAATAGGTACAACCTTTATGGCTTGAAAAAGTGGAATTTTGACACAGATTTTTCAATTCACCAAGAAGTTCATTCTCCTCTAATGTAGGTTGGACTGGATGACTTAATATTTCAGGAAAGGGTGGTGAATTTACTCTAGGCATGCTTTCCCCTCTTTCTTCCTCACTCTCCCTAGGTGGAGGTAGAGGTTGGTTTTCTAGGAGTACTCTCTGAGATCTCACATTAATTTCCTGAATCTCCACATCATAAGCAGGATAGGTTGTCTCTCCATTGTATAATTGTTTTGCCCGAGTAGTTGGTAAAGGAAATAAAATTGAAGCATTGTTGTATGGGGGCCTCCACCCCTTGGGCGGTGCATTCCACTAAGGCTGTGGTGGAGTATATGGCTGAAATGACTGGCTCGTCAGTTGGGAATGGTATTGAGGTGAAAAGGACCAAGGAGGAGGTGTAGACGAAGAAGGATGAGCAGGACCCCCCCAAAAGGGAATAGATGTGGTCTAGTTGGGGTTGTAATATGCATGGGATGACGCTTGCATGCCTTTCTAGTATGGCTGAGGTCCACGAGGTCTCCTTTGATTTATGTAGCAGAGTTGTTCAGTCACCCCTTCAGTCCCCTGATACATAGCTTTTAGTCCAGGTAGAGAAGGGAACTTGTCTGTGGAATGGTTTTCTTCATAGACTGAGCAGACCTTAATCAAATTCAATGGACATTCATTCCTAGGGTGCCTCCTTATGCATCTAAGGCAGAAAATGGCTAGGCTCTCTCTGCTTCCTCCTACTTTCTCTTGATTGCATAGTTTCCATCTGAAGGGAAAGGGTTTGTAGCATCTCACTCCTGAAATCTTCCAGCATATTTCTAATTTTACCTTTGATGGATGTATTGGAAGAGGATGGACTTACCATAGGTTGACTACCCCTACCCTTTTTCCTAGCTACCCTAGAATGGTTCTTAACAACAGTCTTGATATCTTCATAGGGTAGTTGGTAGATGTCCCCTCCTGCTAGCAGGTTTATGGTATCCAAAAGATCTTCCCTTGCCACTCTAAGTAGGACTAGCTTCAATGACTCAGGATTGTGTAACACATATTTCATTAAATTTGGATTTTTTTTATTACAATGATATCAATAGAATTGAGTTTTTTGGTTATTTTGAAATTCTAGATTCATAATTTAATTCCAAAGTTAATGAAATATGTGTTGTGTGCATCTGGCCCTTTTGTAGCTGAGCTGGAATCTTTCTTCATAATCCTCTAGAGATTCATCATGCCCTAAGGTCATTCAAAAAATTTCCTCTTTAGTGTTTTTGGATATGAAGTAGTCTCGAGAATTTTTTTTGAAGGCTTGTTTCATATAACCCCAAGTTGTGATGTTATCCCTAGGTAAACCCATGAACCAGTGCAAATTTTCATCCTTGATAGTGGATGGGAATAGTTTCAACATCTGCTCATCATTGGTGTAATCATAAGTTATGCATATGACAACAAACTCAAACAAGAAAGCATCTAGATCTTCTAAGGTCAGGCCATGGAAATGAGGAAGAGCATAGGGGATTATATTCTTCATATTGGTATCCCAATTAGTTTCATTGATGGGAAAGGCACCTTCATCTCTTTCTCTATTTCCTCTCTTATTTCTATTTTTAGCCATTGGGTCAGTTGGAATGGGTTCTTCTTCTTCTTCTCCCCTATAGGCTCTTCAAATATCTCTGGTTTTTCACCTAAGGGGTTCTCCAATTCGCAACCACCGAAGAAGAGGGAAGGTTGGTTGTTTGAAGTGTTGGGGGTATTGGGTAGAAATTTTCCTAAGTTATCCCTATTCCTACGAGGCATGAAAGAAGTGTTTTTGTTTTGTTTTGTGTTTTAGCAAGATTTGAAGATAATTGCAGAATTGAAGTTACAAACTGAATGGAAAGTAACTAACTGAATGAAAACTAACTGCTTGAATGAAATCTCACTTACAGAATGGAAAAGAGGGCAAAGAATGCAGAATGGAAAAGAAAGAAAGCTAGATTACTTTTGTAGAAATGAAGCTAATAGCAGAATATCAGAGGCAAGAAATGGAAGAAAGAAAGAAAAAATCACATATTACTCAGACACTTCCTTACACCAAAAAGTGATGAGTGCCAGTATTGCAGCAAGAATGTTGTAACTCCTCAGGCTACCAACTTTACTTTGTTAACCCGGGGTTTCTACAAACTTGGAGGTGACAGTGTTGTATACACAAGTAAATGTGATGGGCCTGCACTTTGTCACTACTAAACTGGCGATAGACCACAAAGGTTTTTCAACCAAACTTTTATTGATTCAGAAGAATCTTGATTACCAATGAGGAAAAGAGAAATCTACACTAAAAGCAATCTTCTCTAGTACAGTAAGGAAAAATACTAAAATCAAATGCTTAAACAAACTATTCTTCTAACTAACTGCTAAGAGGATTTGTTTCAAAGAATGCTAAATTAACAAGTATGAAATCCTACTGTCCTAGCCATGCAAGTTAAAACATCAAACGTTCTACTATTGTGCATGTAAATGAATAAAATAACTTTGTTTTTGTTTTTGTCTTTTTTTTGTGTGAAAGTATGAAAGATAGCTTCTTTTGGTGATGTGGCAGGTGGCTTAGGGATGATGAACGACCAGAAGGCCTGGGAGACAAGTAGGGGTCCTTTTCTAGCTTCCTAAGGGATTTTTCCACAATTTAGCATAAAAAAGGCCACTACACGTCAACCTACAGGATGTCCTAATGCGTTCTATAGGATGTCCTGAATTCCTACAGGATCCCCTGTATTCCTACAGGATCCCCTGTATTCCTACAGGATACCGCCGAGAGAAAAAGGAGGGATGGTGATGGTGATGGAAGGCTTAGGGAGGATGGATGGTGGATGGAATGAGGCAAGAGAGTTCCTAGGAATCCTTCAAAGCTCAAAACCAAAGTTGTGAGATGGCTGGATTTGGTCAACAAGCTTGGAGAAGTAATCTTGTGAAATGATGAAATTGGTGAGGGTTTTAGGGAAAGAAAGTGATGACCATTGATGGATGAAGTTGGGATGAGGTTTCTGATCATGAAATCTCTATGTCCTACTGAAACTCCTACACTGCATCAAACATTGACATTTATCCATAAATCGTGTAAACAAGAGGGATTTCAATTAACTAAGGAAAACACAATTTCATGAGCTAGCTGCCTATTTCATGCATGGGAAGAACTTGAAAAATAATATGAAACATTGATGAGATCTAATGTGAGATTGAAGATGGAATAGATGATAACTAAATCTTGTTCTTGCAAACTAATCAAATTTTGTCCTAAGTAACAAAAAACCCTAAATTCCATGAGAAACTAGAACTCTGTCTTTTTGGGGCTGCATAGGGGTTCTTTCCTCAAACGATGATCTTTGGAGGGAGGAGTGAGGCCAAATCCACCTAATAACAACTTTTTGATATTCCTTTATCTCTTCTAAGCTACTACTGAAGTAAGGTACAAATGGAAGCAAACTAATCAAATCCACAACTACTTGCATTGAAATAATGCTAAAGAAAATTCAATTATGAAATCAACTAAACATACAAATAAAAGAAGAGGAGCCTTTGATTCTAGGGCTGGGCCCTAAACTAAGAGATTCATCCCTCTAATTCAAATTAGTGCTGGATCAAGGAAATTCTCATTCTCATTATCAAATCAGAAAATTACATAACAATGTCTTCCACAAGTCTTGAACTGAAAAATGACTAGTGTTTTTATAGCAAAAATTTGAATCCTAAAAAGGGTCTAGGCCTCTTTAGTTATACAACTGAAGTCTCCAACGACTTCCTTAAATCTAGGGTGTCTTAGCTACCAAACTTGAGATATACTGACTCTTTAACTATGACTTTCTCGGATGCCTTTTGATCTCCATGTCTTCGCTGTTTGTACTCCGGGCTAGTGTGATTGATGGAGGAATACTTGAATGAGTGATGAGTAAATGAGGAGGATCTACCTCCTACAATATTTCCTCCTTGTCTCATTCGCATTTTAGCCCTTAATCAGCAAAAAATTCCATTCTTTTTTCTCAAAAACCTGCAATCAATACACGTTAGTCCACTAGGCATAATATCTTACTTTGACTCATCTCATTAATCAAAATACAATCAAAATATGTAATAATTATGAGAAGAGTTGATTTCAATAAGTTAGGAGGTGTATTAATGGTCCATATAGTTACCAATGAGGAGGCTCATCATCACCCCCCTACTGAAAGTGTTTCTCATCGTCTGAGAAACTCAATCTATATCCATATCTTTCTTTGCTCTAGTGGCCTCCCTGACATCTCATGCTCCTACTGTAGTTTCCTCTTCCTGCGCATAGAATCCTGCCTTCCTCTCGATCTCCTCCCACTTATTTATTTCTTCCCCTTCCTTCCTTCCTTCCAACATTCCTAAGAGAAATCGTGGACTGAGTCTCAAGCCAATCCAATTGACTTTGAGTCTTTGGAGAGCTTGCTTGTACATGGGTGTCCTGTTCAGTGATTCTCTCATTCTCCGAGGAGAATGGTACTCTCTGATTTTCAAGTTGTAGGGAAAAGTCTTCCATCTTCCTTGGCAAGCTTGCATGCTGTCATCTCCTAATAGCCTGAACATTTCCTCAAAGTGTGTGATTGCTTGCTCCAGGGTAGCAAGGTACCTAGGTGCAATTTGAGTGTCATTTGCAATCAAGTTATGTGTGTTGATGACATCCATTAGATCTGATTGCTCATATCTTATCATGATCAGTTTTGTTTCTTCCCTTTCTATTACTTTCTTCATTTACACAACCCTTGCTTCCTCATGATATATCCATGATGCCAAAGCCATCAACTATAAATCCCCTAGTTTTGAATTAGGGTCACACACATTTAGATCATTTAAGGCCAAGTTGTGGAGGCAAAACTCAGACTTTTTAGCTCTATCCTCCAATGTGCTTTGATCACAGAAATCAATGAATTGTCTACAATCCTGGAATGGCATAGTGCCTCTCTATTCTAGAGTCTTGATTTGGAACTACAACCACTATTCCTTAACATACAATGCATAGGACTTAGTTGGCATCCTCCACTGGATTTCCTCTAATGATAGATTGGACATGGATGCTAATTGATTCTCTCTCTCTCTTTTACTTGTCCCCTTAAACATGCATATTATACCTCCAACATAGCTTTCATCATTGCCTATATGTCCCTTGAGCTACTCAGTTCTCTGCCCATATATTTAACTTTTTCCTCCATGTGACCTATGTCCATCACTCATTTAGATTTGGCATTTTTCATCCACCTATGTCTTCTTGCCCTTTCTTTCTCATGCTCAAAGAATAAGGGGATGGAAAATTTATGTTGACTTACCCTACCCCCTTCAATAAATATGTAGTAGGAGTCAAGGTTAGGTTGAGGACTAGGTTCCCTCAGTGTTGGATCCTCCTTTGTTTCTTGTTGCATACTCCCTTCTCTGTCCAATTTCTAAGTTTCCTGTAGGTTTAGCAGAGTTTCCTGTAGGATTTCCTCTGCTTCTTGTAGATCCTTTTGTGTCTCCTGTAGGAGTCCTTTTCATTTGGATGAGGTAGATCTAGTGATAGACCTCCTAACATAAGTGATAGGAGACACGGGAGAGGCTTGTCCTGATGATCCTTCTCCTTGATTTTTCATGAGAGGAGCTACCTTTTCCTGGTATTTTGGTGAGTCTTCAATGACAATAGGAACCTTGGGGGTAGTTTGAGGTTTTCTTTGCCTTATTCTTGTACTTTTCCTTGTCCTAAAGTATAATGGAGTTTGTCTCTACATCTTCCCTTTTTACTTGATAGGGGTACTAAGGGCAGTGAGGGCAACTGTTGCCTCTTTCTCAGTGGGTTCTAGAGATACCCTTTGCAATTCCTGATCTTCTTTGCCCTGCATTGTAGACATCTATTCTTCCTTGTGTTCTATCTCCCCTTTTCCATTTTCATTTTCACTCTTGTCTTTCTCCTCTTCTTCTCCCTCTAGTTCCTCACTCTATTCATCAGTTTCCTCCTTTGCATCTTCTTCTGTCTCTTCACCACTTTCCTTCTTCTTTTCTTCCTCTTTTTCCTCCTCTATTTCCTCTTCATCCCTCTCTATTTCTTTTTCCTCATTCTCAGTTTGTTCTTCATCCCTTTCACTTATAGTGGGGCCTTTTTCATACTCAAGGGCTTTTATGTCTTCCTCTATCTGCAAGTCTCTGAAATTTGCCCATGTGATAGGGAGTCTTAGGCTTTGGATGGCATCTTATATGATAAGTCTAATTAACCCATGATGGGCTAGATGTTGATTATTTCCTTCCTGCACCTTAATGCTCATATCTATCATGGATTGAAGAAGGAAGTAGGGTATGTTGAGTCTGTTTTGAGGAGGTGTGTCTACTCCAAACCTCAACTCTTGGAGAAGTCTAAAGTGGTATCCATATACCACACTGTACCTACCTTCACATGATATATACTTAATAAGGTGGCAGCTAATTTCATTCTGGGAATATGATAGGCTCGCTCTTCTGACCCAATTTTTGTCTTCCATGGCCTCCTCTCCTTCTAATAAGAATTTCTTCTTTGCAATTTGGCTATTTCCCTTATCCTCCTTTCTCCAAGGCAGCCCTAAAGGAAGTGTGGTGATTCTGCCTATGATTTCAGGGGTGAGTTCTATAGAGAGGCCTTTCAGCACAACAGTGGCATGGGCCCTAGTCAATGGAATGAGGGAAAGAGTAAATATCTGGCCAGTTCATCATCGTATCCCCTCAAATTTTCAAAGAAACCCATCCAATTGTGCCTTGTGAATATCTCTAGTACAAGAGCGTGCTGATGAATCCTCACTCTGTTGGTGGGTTCCCTCTTATTAAATCCCCCTGTCATTTTTCTCTGATGGGTGGAGGGGTGTATATGTCTGATACCAAATCTAATGGATGAGGAATTTTAAATGAAAATTCTATGTATACAATTCCCCTCAATTGTAATTTTTTTCAACAAAATAGAAGGCTTTCCCATATGTTTTGTTACTTGGATATTATGGGAAAGTTTAGCTCCTAGCTCATTATCGTTGTCTGATGAAGCCAACCTCTATTTTTCCTCTACTCGCAAACAATCCTATAGGTGTTGTTATGTATCCTATAGGACCTCCTGTATGATCCTGTAGGATTTCCTCTCTTATAGACTGCTAGAAAAAATGATCACTTCCTTTACTGTAGACTACTTCAGGGTCGAGACCAACCTTCGTAGTGTGTTCCTCGAGAATGAAAATGCCTCTATGCATGAGAATCAACTTTTTATTTCCTCATACAAGTTATTTGTGTGGGATGTTGTGCTGGCAGTCGAAGTACGAGTATCCTTTTGGGACCGTTGGTCCCACTACCACATCATCATTTTCCTTACCTTGTAATCAACTCCCACTTAGGGAATTGGTAGCTTATCCACTTTCGACCTCATCTTTCTTTTTCCTTGACTTGACTACTGCCATGTTTGTAAGGACTAATCGTATCCTCCTCGCGGACTGAGCGAAGTTGGCCAAGTTCACTGGCCACCTTTTGCTTATAAAACCATCTCTTTCACAACTTTTACATGTTTGATCATATCATGCTAATGAGAGAGTGGAAGCGAGATACATACCTATGGTAATGATGTGTTGATGTTGTTTGTTTGAAGAGTGAAGTCCTTAATGTGTATTTGTTGCATGTGTTTCTTCTCTTTTTTTAATTGTCCTTTGATGTTTTTCTTTGATTTGCAGGTACTTGATGGTGATGTTGATGATCCTAATGATGTCGCTAAGCTCTAGAGGATCCTCTTTGACCTCTGGACCTCCATGCTAGTGCTAATTGCAACCTGTGATTTCTTTGTTTTGTGGGATAGGTTGCTACATGATTTCGTACAAAACTTCCTCTAGTTGCCTCTCCCTCAATTTCTTTAATCATTCTTCACTTCTAGAGTACGAGGATGGTTGGCATGGGTAGAGAAGGGGTGGATTGATGAATGAGAAGTATATCTTTCAGGTGTTGTCCCCTTGTTCTGTATCTTCATCCTCTTTTATCTATGTCTTTTTCTCAAAACTGTAATAAATATTTTTGAAATTGACTTTATTGGATGAATGCAAGGTTGATCATGGTGGAGAGAAG
>APFE030392834.1:0-82609 GCA_000404065.3 Pinus taeda | reverse complement strand
TGAGCTTGAGCATGGTGTCCTTAGTCATTAAATTAATGGTAGCCCCAAGATAAATCAAAGTGTGTGGGAAAATGGTGTCATTGATGTGCACATCTACTACAAGGCTTCCAGGGTCCAAATACTTCAGAAAAATCACCTGCCCCAGAGTTAAATTGAACAGCTATTCAATGACATTAATGGTAGGGGTGTCTCTTTTCCGCCTCGTTGTATGTTTGATGCACTTCTCCTTATTTACATTGTTGTAAATAGGTACATCCTTTATGGCTTGGAGAAGTGGAATTTTGACACATAGATTTTTCAATTCACCCAGAAGTTCATTCTCTTCTATAGTAGGTTGGATTGGATGAGTAAATTTCTCAGGAAAGGGTGGTGAATTTACTCTAGGCATATTTTCCTCTCTTTCTTCCTCACTCTCCCTAGGTGGAGGTAGAGGTTGGTTGTATTGGAGTACTCTCCCAGATCTCAAGCTGATTTCTTAAATCTCCGTAGCATAAGTAGGATAGGATGCCTCTTCGATGTATACTTGTTGTGCATGTCTGTTGTTTGGGTTCAGATTTGGTTGGGCAGGAATCTGGGCTTGTTTAGATGGAGTAGGGTGTAAAAGTTGTGGTTGAGTAGGTGGTGAAGGAAATAAATCTGGAGCATTGTTGTGTGGGGGCCTCCATCGGTGGGGTGATGCATTCCACTAAGGCTATGGTGGAGTATATGGCTGGAATGACTGGCTCGTCAGTTGGGAATGGTATTGAGGTGAAAAGGACCAAGGAGGAGGTATAGAATAGGAAGGATGACCACGGGGGCCTCAAGAGGGAATGGATGTGGTCTGGGTGGGGTTGTAATATGCTTGGAATGAATTTTTCATGCCCTACTAGTATGGTTGAGGCCCATGAGGTCTCCTTTGATTTATGTAGCAAAGTTGTCTAGTCACCCCTTTAGTTCCCTGCTACACAACTTTTAGTCGAGGTAGAGAAGGGAACTTGTCTGTGGAGTGGCTTTCTTCACAAACTTAGCAAACTTCAATCCAATTCAATGGACATTCATTCCTAGCATGCCCTTTTTTGCATCTAAGGAAGAAAATGGCTAAGGCTCTCTTTGCTTCCTCTTTCTTTCTCTTGATGTGCATAGTGTCCATCTGTAGGGCAAGGGTTTGCAGCATCTCACTCTTGAAATTTTCCATCATTCTAATTTTACCTTTGATGGATGTATTGGAAGAGGATGGACTTACCATAGATTGACTACCCCTACCTTTTTTCCTAACTGCCCTAGAATGGTTCCTAAAGACAGTCTTGATAACTTCATAGGTAGTTGGTAGATGTCCCATCCTGCTAGCAAGTTTAGGGTATCTAAAAGATCTTCTCTTACCCCTCTAAGAAGGACTAGCTTCAGTGACTCGGGATCAAGTGTGCATCTGGCCCTTTTGTAGCTAAGCTGGAATGTTTCTTCATAATCCTCTTGATATTCATCATGCACTAAGGTCATCCAAAAAAATTCCTCTTTAGTGTTTTTGGAATTGAAGTAGTCTTGAGAATTGTTGTTGAAGGCTTGCTGCATCTGAGCCTAATTTGTGATGCTATCCCTAGGCAAACCCATGAACCAGTGCAAAGTTGCATACTTTAGATTTGATGGTAATATTTTCAACTTCTGCTCATCATTGGTGTAATCATATGTTCTGCATATGATAGCAAACTCAAACAAGAAAGCGTTTGGATCTTCTGAGGTCAGGAAATGGAAATGAGGAAGAGTAGACATTCTTATATTCTTCATTTTGGTATCCCAATTAGTTTCTTTGATGGGAAAGGCACCCTCAACTCTTTCGCTATTTCCTCTCTCATTTCTATTTTCAACCATTGGGTCAGTTGGAATGGGTTCTTCTTCTTCTTCTCCCCTGTAGGCTCTTTAAATATCTCTGGTTGCTCACCTAAGGGGTTCTCCAATTCATAGCCACCAAAGAAGAGGAAAGGTTGGCTATTTGATGTGGTGGGGATATCGGGTAGAAATTTTCCTAAGTTATCCCTATTCCTACGAGGCATGAAAGAAGTGTTTCTGTTTTGTTTTGTGTTTTTTCAAGATTTGAAGATAATTGCATAATTTAAATTAAAAAATGAATGGAAACTAACTGACTGAATGAAAACTAATTGCTTGAATGAAATCTCACTTCTAGAATGGAAAAGAAGGCAAAGAATGTATAATGGAAAATAAAGTAGACTAGATTACTTTTGCAGAAATGAATCTAATAGCAAAATTTCAAAGATAAGAAATAGAAGAAGGAAAGAAGAAATCACATATTACTCAGGCACTTCCTCAGAAATGGCTCCAAAAAGTGATGAGTACTAGTATTGCAGCAAGAATGCTGCAAATCATGGGGCTACCAACTTTACTTTATCAACCTAGGGTTCGTACAAACTTGGAGGTGATAGTGTCGTATAAAAAAGCAAATTTGATGGGCTTGCTCTTTGTCACTACTAAACTGACGATATACCACTAAGTTTTTTCAAATAGACTTCTATTGGCTTAGAAGAAGCTTGATTACCAATGAGGAAAAGAGAAATCTACACAAAAAGCAATCATGTCTACTACATTAAGGAAAAAGACTAAAATCAAACACTTAAACACACTATTATTCTAACTAACTACTAAGAGGCTTTACTTCAAAATAATGCTAAATTAACATGTATGCAATCCTACTATCCTAGGCATGCAAATTAAAACGTCAAACATTCTATTGTTGTGCATGTAAATGAGTAAATTAACTCTGATTTTCTTTTTGTCTTCTTTTTGTGTGAAAGTGTGAAAGCTAACTTCTTTTGGTGATGTGGCAGGTGGCTTTAGGATGATGGTGAATGGTTGGAAGGCTTGGGAGACAAGTAGGGTTCCTTTTCTAGATTCCTAGGGGATTTTCCCACAATTTTGCCTCAAAACGAGCCACTACAAATCAACCTACAGGATATCCTAATGTGTTCTACACGATGTCCTCAATTTCTACAGGATACAGTCGAGAGCAAAGGAAGGGATGTTGAAGGTGATGGAAGACTTAGGGAAGGTGGATGGTGGATGGAATTAGGAAAGGGAGTGCCTAAGACACCTTGAAATCGCAAAATCAGAGTTGTGAGATGGTTGGATTTTCTCAACAAGCCTGGAGAAGTACTCTTGTGAAATGATGAAATTGTTGAGGGTTTTAGCGAAAGAAAGTGATGACCATGGATGGATGACATCGGGATGAGGTTTTTGATCATGACATCTCTATGTACAGTTGAAACTCATGCACTGCATCAAACATTGACATTTATCCATAAATCCTATAAACAAGAAGGATTTCAATTAACTATGGAAAACAAAATTTCATGAACTAGCTGCCTATTTCATGCATGGGAACAACTTGTAGAATAATATGAAACATTTATGAGACCTAATGTGAGAGTGAAGATGGAAGTAATGATAACTAAATCATATTCTTGCAAACTAATCAAATGTCAGCCTAAGTAACAGAAAACCCTAAATTCCATGAGAAACTAGAATTCTGTGTTTTTGGGGCTGCATAGGGGTTCTTTCGTCAAACCATGATCCCTGAAGGAAGGAGTGATGCCAAATCCACCTGCTCATAGCTTTTTGATATTCCTTTATCTATTCTAATGTACTGCTAAAGTAAGGCACAAACACAAACAAACTAATTAAATCCACAACTACTTACAATCAAACAATGTTAAAGACAATTCAATTATGAAATCGACTAAACATACAAATACAAGAAGAGGAGCCTTTACTGATAGCATTGGGCCCTAACCCAAGAGCTTCATCCCTCTGAGTCAACTCAGTGTTAGATCAAGGAAATTGCTCATTCTCATTATCAAATCAGAAAATTACATAACAATGTTTTCCACAAGTCTTGAACTCGAAAATCACTAGTGTTTTTACAACAAAAATCCGAATCCAAATGAGGCTCTAGGCCTCTTTATTTATACAACTGAAGTCTCCAACGACTTCCATAAATCTAGGGAGACTTGGATCCCTAACTCGAGATAAATTGACTCTTTAACTATCAGTTTCTCGGCTGCCTTTTGATCTCCATGACTTGGCTGCTTGTACTCCAAGCTAGTGTGATTGATGGGGGAATACTCGAATGATTGAGGAGTAAATGAGGAGGATCTACCTCCTTCAATCTCTCTTCCTTGTCTCATTAAATTTTTAGCCCTTAATTACCAAATTTCCATGATTTTCTCTCAAAAACTTGCAATCAATGAACATTAGTCCACTATGCATAATATCTCACTTTGACTCATCTCATTAAGAAAAATACAATTGAAATATGTAATAAATTATGAGAAGAGTTGATTTGAATAAGCTAGGAGGTGTATTAATGGCCCATATAGTTACCCAATGATGAGGCTCATCAGTTGTCTTAGCTATGCAAACATCGGTTGTACTCTCACACAAATTTGTAAGCACTGTTGCGTAAGTGTCATCACGGTCATCCAAATCTCTATCCCAAATGTCACACTTGTCACTTTCACCTCTAGATATTCCCATAGAGGGTCATGATTTTCTTTTTTTTCCTAGTCATTAGTGTCTTCATGTTGTCAAAGTATGCTAAGTGTGTCATCACAATGTCGAGTCTTCACGAGTCCACTTGCCTTAGCCTTTTTCCTAAAAATCTCTTGATGGAACAACTCTACTTCACCGAAGCCCAACTGAGTTGCACTGCGTAGTCTCAATCCTCAGTGGTGTTGCTCTATCTATTGGAACTATGCAATTCCTGAGGCTATCCTCTCACTTAGTTGCACTGCACAATCCCAAAAGTGAGTTGTTGTCTTCATTCAAAAAATTTCACAAAAAATTGCCTCACATCCTATCTGAACTGAACATTTCCCAAGCACAATCATCAAGCCTTCTTCATCCCTGCTAGAACCGCACATTCTATAGAGACGTGAGCAAGTAATGATCCAAGAAATTAAACAGAAATGACCTCCCAGTGACCTCCCTCATTCGGGACTCGCTGCTCTCAAAAACTACGCAGACTTGTCCTCTAGTCCCCCTACTATCCTGCCTTGTCCTGCTCCTGGAAACTGCGTAGACGTGTCCCTTAGGGTCCCACCTTGCAACATCCACTCGTGTCTTTGACTGTGAAATTTTGACTAAGTCTAAGGTGCACTCTACACTGTCTAAGTAACCAGTCCTCCCTCCCTTTCATTTGGAACTGTGTGCTACGTAGTTTTTGGGCCCCATCCTAGCCTATCATCTTTCATGGGTCCCAAACATAGAAAACAATGCATCATGCTAGACTAGGAGGTTTTGGTTTTGATGCCATCCTGTCATGAGTGAATTTCAAGAACAGGTGTATTGATAAATCAAGGCGAGATGACGAACGTGACAAAGAAGGAGTGCACATGCTAGAAGACTTACTTGTAGCTAGATGGATGAACAAAGCACACCAAGAAGCAATTGAAAGGAACACATGCATGGACCATCTTACTAGACCAAGACCATCGAAGACCTCGCAGCACCAAGCCATGCAGACGATAAGACAAAGCACACCTGAGAGTACATCCATCACTTAGCAGTGCAACGGATTGACATAAACACCATAGCCAGCCAATACATGTCAGCGGTGTCATGTCAAGTCGTGTCATGAGTTATCAAGGCCACATCACCACCATGGGCCATATCTATTGTAACTAAATATAATGTGAAGTGGAAGTCCAATGGACGCACACAAGAAGTTGGAGAGTCATGTCAATTGAAAATTCATAGCAAATTACACAGTCATGAGGTTAGTCCAAGAGTCACAAGGGTAAAGAATCACCCTTGGCTATATATACCCCTCCAATTGTATGAGAAAGGGCATTCCACCTTGCCTCCTCCCACATAGCCTTGAGAGTAGATAGTCAATTCTTTGAGGAGCGAGGAGTGGCTCCATTGTCCCACTATTGGGACTAGTGATGTATGGTCTACTAATGTGTATTGAAACTTTTTCTTAATGCAAACTTTTTCTTAATGCAAAAGCCTGTTAAGGCCAACATGTTTTCATGCATGTTTTGTAGATGTTGGTAAGACTATTATTCTGGCATTTTTAATGGATGTTTGTTTCACATATAATAAGATTGTTGAACTATTTTGTTTGTTTTAGTACTTACATTGTTGGGAATGTGTTGTACTGGTTATCATTGATGTCTCATCCATGTGGACTAATCCACAGGATGCAGGATAGACCACCTTTGTGTACTAGTTATCACCACTGTCACGTCCTTGTGGAGTACTCCATGGGATACTTGAAAAACCATCTTTGTGTTCAGCTTCCAACGACCATCACATCCATGTGGACTACTCCCGTGGGTGGTGTACGTGTTGTCTACTTCACTTCAATTTTAATGACTGCCGCATCTGTTATGGATTATTCCGCTGGATGTTGGACATACCTTCCCGGTTCATGCATGTCTCTTCCTGGGTGGTACTACTACCTATCATTTAGAGGCTCACTTTCCTCTCCCACTTTGTAGTAAGAGAACCAAGATATGGGTTACATTACGCACTCACTAGGCATACTCACCTCACTTCTTGAAGGCACCAACATAACACTCTCATTTGTTGAATAAAAAGAGCTAAGAAAAATCTCTAAGTAAATGGAAAATGGGCCATCATACGAGATGGGACTACTACACCAAACAGTGTGAGCTCTAATTGGTACTTCATACCACGGAGATCCCCTAAATGTTGGTGGGTCCAGCACCGTTAACATTTATGGCACTAGAATGGAGGCTGCAAATAGTTGGTGGTTGATTGTCTCATCGACCCAACTCATCCATCATCTGGTCAAGGAAATAACACTCATTCCCTCTCCCCTACGAGAAACTTTGAAGTTTTTCATTTCTCACCTTCGAGACCCAAACATGAAATTTCGTAATAGCATATCTACATTGTCCATCCCATCTCCCTTCAATTAGATAAAGTTTAGTCTCATCTGTGGAAGAAGAAATCTTTGCCACTCTTGAAGAGCTCAAAGAAGTTGTGGATAAAGAAGAGGAACCCCCAAACTTTTGAAAGGAAGAAGAAGATAACCTCTTACTCTTGGGATCAATTTATGGTGTAGGAAGTGGAGGGGAAGACATTGGAGGAAGTGGAAGTGAAGACGAACCAATAGATTTAGAGGAAGAACCATCAGATTTTGAAGAAGAGGAGGACGATGAAGAAGAGGAAACCATGGCAGAAAAAAATCTGGAATGGATGGCTCAAGGTCCATTGGCACTTCCGAGTATCTTCCAAAAGATGAAGATACATGTTGAGAATCGTTTAATGAAATATGACCCTAACAGAAAAATGAAGGCATAAGATCACTTAGACACATTCTACCTACATCTGCAAACAAGACCCCTGCCATGTTGCTAAAGGAGTTAGGTAGTCTAAAGATGTTGTAAAAAGAGAAGGTGAACAGTTTTAACCAGAGGTTTAACTAAATTTTGAACAAGTTTTCAGTAGACACCAAACCTCACCACTCCATCTCCATCAACTACTACACGTCTGCACTACCGACAAATATTGCGTAGTTCGTCAATCGAGCTGTGAGACCAACTCTAATGAAAATTTGTGAAGGGGCTATAACATGGAAAAGGACCTGCACACTATTGGATTCATTACAGATGATGAATTCACTAAGGACTCCAAGGACATGCGAAACATGTCTCAGACCTTTGCGAGTAAGGCTAACGAAAAGGAAGCAAGTGACATTGAGAGCCTTACTCGTCTCTCAAGTCCCTGACTACCGAAGTTACTGAACTTAAATAATGGATGAGCGAGACAACCATGAGTAGTAGGCTTCCCAGGTAACCGACCAAAGAAGAATGTCACTTTAGGTAGCCGCCAACCAACCGAATATGCAAGGAGCTCAAACTCATACTTCTCATTCCACAATGAATTCCATTTCGAAAGAGCATGCTCAAATTGGAACCATATGATGAGTAGAATGGCCATGCAATTGTCAGAAGGCATTGTATTCAATGAACAGGGTGAACCCAAAGTTGAAGATGAAGAAGATGTTACATCTGAGGAAGCCCCAAGTATTCGGCATATTGTAAACATGTATCATTTTTCATGCACAGCCTAGAAGACCACCACTAAGAAGGAGCCTCTGAGTGACGGTCTAACCCCGAAGTAGAACAATTAGTACAACTTGAGAAGTCAAGGGGTCCCCACTATGGTTGAGATACCAAGAGACCAAATAAGAAAATATGTACTAAGGATAGTAGATCCGCTAGTCAACTCAACACAGAAAATTCACAGCAAGTCTCGAAAGACAACTACAACAAAGAGTATGTCTATGAGAAGCAAAGACAAAAGTAGCCCACTAGACACCATGAACACAAGTCTACCCCTGGACACCTCGGTGAGTCTCCCCTCTCTGCGATACAACATTGTAGAAGACATGAAGAAGACTTGTGCAAGCATATCTCTCTATGGGTTAGCCAAGATCACGAGTGAGTGGGACCTTCTTCTGCGTGCACTTGGGGAGACCTCTAAAAGTGATGATACCTTTTCCAGTAAGGGAACAAGTAAGTCTCCTTACACACTCGCAATCTATGCTCAACACACTCCATATGGAAGAGGCGAACGCACTTTGCCCGCCTTAATTGTTATCATTTGAAATATTCAATTTCAATGTCCACAATTGTTTGGTTGATTCTAGCACATCTGTTAGCCTAACTCTCATAATAAAACAATTATAAATCCAAAATTATAATTAAATAAATCAAATCTTGATAATTAGGAGTTAGTTTCTCAAAATAGGGAGTTTAGTTAGGATGAGAGATTCTCTCCAACTAGTTCTCTTAGATTAGTGTTTTGTTGAGAATGTATCTCAACCAAGTTTTTTCAAGATAGACGCACCATCTTGAGACAACTTGCTCATGTATTTATATGTATCATAAACATTATTTAAATGAAGAAAATTCATGAGAATGGTAGACTACACAAAAGTATCTCATGCCTTTTCCGCCATATCTACATTTATGTATCTTATCATTTAGTGTGTGTATTTATTAAATGGTGCAAGTGGCCTCTACTAAAGCTTTTTTCCACCATGTCTGGTTTGGGTATATTTCTGCTATTTATTTTCTAAGTGTTTTATTACTAGTTTATTGAATGTCATCCCACTCTTCATCATGAAGAAGATCAATTCCCAATGGACCAATACAACTATGCAGATCATCCAACTTGACAGAACATGTGTGTCGATAATTGGCGAAATCTGGGATGTGATCATCTGTTATCATCTGACGGACGAATTCATTAACGCATCAACATTGTAATTGTGGACATCCTAGAAGAATATGGTGTATTTCTCAACAGAGACTGGTCAAGCAACTGGCAAGGATACTTTTCCACTTACTGATCACACTTATGGTTTCTGTACAAGGGCAGAAACAACCAGATCTGGGTGTTGTCAGAGAGATACATGAAGCACAATGTGACCCCCTTGAATGGAGAAAATGAACTGTTGGCTTTCGCTGAACTTATGTTTGGAAATTTCTTTCTTGAGATACAGTTGGGGTTCTATTTTGAACTATCATCCCCAGCCCCACCAAACACACTGTTAGGTCCACTTCCATGCCCAACTGGAAAAAAGGAAACTTGTACAATACATTGTAACAGTAGTAATAGTAGTGACAATATTACTAGTGCGACAAGAGGTCCTTGTATAGATGATATCTGGACCATGTACTTTGATGGTTCCTAGATGCAGGAGGGCTCTAGAGTTAGTTGTGTCTTAACATACCCACTATAGAGGAAACACTTAATATCTATCCGCTTGGAGTTCGAGTCTACGAAAAACACTATCGAGTGTGAAGGACTTGTCTTGGGCTTACAAAAATCCATCAACCTCAACAATTTTGTTTTAAAAGTGGTAAGTGAATCAAATATCATGGTGCGTCAGGTAGGTAACACCATACACTTTGTCTCACCCCATTTTAAAAGTTATCAGCAAGAGTTATAATGATTCATTTCGTAACTTCAAGCTTTCAGTATTATTTTTGTACCAAGAATGTGTAATGCAGCTGCATATGCCTTCGCAAATGTAGCTATTAAGATGACACAGTTAAGGGATAGATTTTTTGCTGAAATTTTGTATAAACCATCTGGCCCAGATAATATCGCTAATTTACGTGTTTTTTATGATGATCAATAGATACTGAATTTCATGGCTAACATTGGTGTTTTCACGGATGCAAATAAGTGAGGACGAGAATGAGAAGTCTGTGCAGGATGCAGTGGATGTAATCAAAGGCAACCTAATCCCCAAGGGTGCGGTATCACTTGAGAAGTTGTATGACTTGCAAAACTACTTTTAAGGACATGTCAGTGCCAAAACCCAAAGCTCTACATTGTTGCACGAACAAATTAATATGGGAACGGATAAGGATACTAAGTTTGTGACTCTCGGTATGTGCTACACACCTCAAGAGTAACAAGCTTTCATTCACCTCTTTAGGCAGTACCGAGATGTGTTCACATCGACATATGATGACCTCAAGACATATGACACACGAATAATCTAGCATGTCATACCAATCAATTAAGGGGCCAATCCTTTTTATCAAAAGATAAGGAAAGTTCATCCTTTTCTTGAGCCCCTCATACAAAAATAATTGACTAAGTTGTGGGATGCTCAAATTATTTACAAAGTTTTGCATTCCATGTGGGTTTCCAACCTAGTCCCTAGTAGAAATAAGTATGGGGAGATCCACTTGCACATAGATTTCCATAACCTCAACCATGCCTTGGACAAAGACAACTACCTAGTACCTTCGATGGAGCATAAACTACAGATAGTATCTGGAGCAGAGATGTTTTCTTTGCTTGACGTCTTTTCAGGATACAATTTGGTTCTGGTAGAAGAGTGTGACAGACTTAAAACAACCTTCCGTACCAAGTTGGGTACATTCCCTTTCTCAAGGTTGTCATTTGGAATGGTGGACACAAGTGCAAATTTTAATTGTGTAATGGACATCACCTTATGTGGGCTCATTGGACAGAGCGTGGTGGTCTACCTTGATGATGTTATAGTCTTCTTAAGATAACGGTCAAACCATCTGTGCTATCTTAAGAAAATCTTTGAGCGATGTCTAAAATACGAGATATCCTTGAATCCCATGAAGAGAATATCTACAATGTGTTAGGGAAAGCTTCTTGGACACATCATTTCAAAGACTGGGATCAACATAGATCTAGATAGAGTTTGGAGCATCATGTAGATTCCTCACCCCGTGAATAAGAAAACCATGCAATCTTTCTTGGGGAAGATCAAATTCTTCACAGGGTTGATCTCTAATTATGCATAGATTGTCAAACCCATCCAAGAGATGATTAAGAAGGATGTAGTCTACAGTTGGGAAAGGAAGGAAAAGGACGCATTCACCCGTATCGAGAAAGCTATAGCAGAAGCACCCGTGTTGTACAACCTACAATTGAACAAAGATTTCTTGCTCTACACTTTTTCTTCTAACACTTCAGTCTCTATTGTGCTCACTCAAATCGATGAGTTGACCAATGAACGACCCATATCCTTCATGAGCGTGAGCCTGCAAGGACCGGAACTCAAGTATCCTGTCATGGGAAAACAAGCATACGCAGTGTACAAGATGGTGAAGAATTTCAGACCATATCTCCTGGAGAACCATTACATTCTCTTTGTGTCATACCTAGCAGTCAGAGAACTGCTTGTTTAGCAAGAGCTGGGTGAAAGGAGGGCAAACTGGATGAAAAAAATACAAGAGTATGATATTGACATCAAGCTAGTTCACACCATCAAGGGTCATGGTCTATGAAGAATAACAGTGGAAGCAATACATGCGCAAGAGGAAGAAGAAGAGCTCGTAGGCTCGGAGCAAGAAATTGAAATGTACAATGTCGAGCGAGCCTCACCCACTTCACACAGACAGTCTTGGTACGCAAAAGTGTGCTAGTACCTTGAGAATGGCACTATGCCCTCTCATTTTTCTATGCGGCAGAAGAGGGCACTCAAACTCAAATATCTATCTTACTAGCTAGTACATGGGGTGATTTACAAAAAGCATCATAATGGTGCCTTGCTTAGGTTCCTTGAGGGACATGATTCATAAAGGGTGTTATCTGATCTCTATGATCGACTAGCTGGGGGACACTTTGCGGGTAACACAACAATGCACAAGGTCGTGTAGGCAAGTTTCTACTAGCCCACATTGTTCAAGGATGCACATGCCTATGCCCACAAGTGTTCGATCTGTCATAGATGCATCAACCGAAACTGAAAGTCATCAACCCCGTTGTAGCCCGTTGCAGTGGAAGAACCATTCCAACAGTGGGGCTTGGATATCATTGGGGAGTTTTTCCCACATTCATCAAAGCAACACCGCTACATTCTGACGGCTACAAATTACTTCATGCGGTGGGCAGAAGAAGTTCCTCTGAAACAAGTGAATGACCAGGAAATCATCACCTTCTTATAACAGAACATCATCTCTAGGTTTGGCATTCTTGTATCATTTATTTTTGACAATGGAACGTATTTCTCTTCGTTAAATATTTAAGACTTTGCATTGCAAAATGGTATTGCGTTGAAGCGTTTTGCTAACTACTACCCACTAGGAAATGGTATTGTTGAGTCTATAAACAAGAGCCTCATCCACATCATAAAAAATACCATTTACTATGAACAGTGAAACTGGCACTCTGCTCTAGTGAACTCTCTATGGGCTGACTGAGTCACACCTAAGCCTTCTCTAAATACCTCCCATTACTTCCTGGTATACGAACAAGAATATGTCCTCCTACCAAACATCTACTTACCTCCTCTCTAGTTATCCCAAGAATCCCAAGGCAAGTCGTGTTTGTTAGTTTAACGTATGATAGACACATTGCACAAGCTACAAGAAAAAAGGATGAAAGCAAAAGAAAAATTTACACTCCACCATAACCATATCAAGAGATGGTTCAATAGAAAGTTTGCAGGGAGTACTAGGTTCAATGTGGGTTAATTTGTCTGGATGTGGGAAAAAACAAACGAGGACAAAGGAAAAACATGAAGTTTTAGTCCATGTGGATTGGTCCATTCATAGTCCACGAGAAGCTTGGCCAACGCACGTACCGTCTTCAATCACTTTACACGAGGATTGACACTCTGCCTATCAATGGCCAAGACATAAACTTTTATTTTTAATGATTTAGGGATGCGCCCCACACTATGCACATAATCCTTTCATTTCTTGCTCTCTTGTTTTTTTGCTTGATGTTTTGTTTTCCTTATCATTATGTTGTTTTTCATTCATAAATTGAGTGTTGTGTCGCACTTCTTTCTGGCTTCTAAATGTGTATGTGGTTGAAGTTCAAAGAGTATTGTGACACTGTAGAACTTGGTCAGTTCTGTATCCGTCTTCTTTGTGTTTGGTTGTAACTTTTGGCTAATGAAGCCTTTATGGAATATACGATCCGTGTGTAAGGATAGTTTTGGTCAAACCATGAACTTGCGTCTAGCCTGGGAAACCTCATGTGTGTATTTAGTCTTCTTCTGTAGTGTGTTCAATCTTATCCAACTAGTAGAAATAGAGAAGGGGAAAATATAAACGAGCAAACCTGAATCAAAGGTCTTTACATGCTTCTATGAAGGAACAACCTCTCATGCTCACCATAATTCGGGATCCCTTTTCTGCCCCAAAAATAAATAATTCTGTATGCATAATTCTCTTTAAAAAATATCAAAGGTGAAAGAAGAGAAAGGCTTCATGCGCAGAGAGGTGAGGCGGGGAACTTCACGAGGGTATTATCCATGATCATTGGAAGTGGAGCAATTCTTGTGTTCTTGCATGACTCCGCGAGGGTACTGTCCAAGCCTGGTGATATTAGAGCAACACGAGGGATGAAAACTTATACTCCGAAAATATTAAGCTCACAAGCTAAACTATCCTTCCCGATTTGAAATATTGTGATCTGGTTGAATCTTATGTTGTGTTCAACTGATTCGATACAAGGTGAACCATATCTATCCACAGGGTAATTGGGGAATCCGAAATGATCTCCACGATGAATCGATACTCCCCGAAGGACCAAAGCCCTGCACTGCAAACAAACCAAAACAAAGAAGCTGGTATTCAACCAGTGTGTCGCCAAGTGTTGTAGTAGTTGTAACACCCTCCAAAATTTTGGTCTGCACTCAAATTTTAGAGCCTTCCTTGTATTTTCCTTTGATGGCTGCAAACACTCGAGCTCATTCCTTCAACTCTTTCAGAGTCTTTTCACCCTTTTACTTGCTTAACCAACTGCTATATTTTGGCATGTTGATTTCTTTATCATGCTTATTATATTGTTCTTGTAATTCCAAAGGTTTGTCTTTGTGTCTTTGGGTTGTCTTAGCTATGTTAACACTGGTCGCACTCTCACACAAAGTTGTAAGTACTGTTGTGCAAGTGTCGTCATAGTCGTCCAAAGCTCTATCCCAACTGTTTCACTTAATGCTTTCACCTCTAGATAATCACACAGAGGGTCATGCTTTTCTATGTTGTCCCGGTGGTTAGTGTCGTCATATTGTTGAAGTATGTTGAGTTTGTGATCACAATGTCGAGTCTTCACGAGTCCACTTTCCTTTCACACTTAGCCATTTTCCTGCAAATCTCTCGATAAAACAACTCCACTTCACGAGACCCCGACAGAGTTGTAATGTGTAGTCTCAGCCATCAGTGCTACTGCTTTATCTCCTAGAACTACGTATTACCTCAAGTGGTCCTTTGAGCGAGTTGCACTACACAATCTTAGAAGTGAGCAGTTGTCTTCCTTCCCAAAATTACACAGAAAATGACCTCACAACCTTTTTGAACTGCACATTTCCCAAGCATAGTCATCAATCCTCCTTCTTCTCTTCTGGAACCTACATTGCGTAGAGACCTGAGGCTACACTACTACAAAAAATTGCACCAAAATTTCCTCCTAGTGACCTCCCTCATCCAGGACTCACTTCTCTAAAAAACTACGGAGACATGTCCTCCAGTCCCTCTGTCTTCCTGCCTTTTGTTCCTCGTGAAACCTACGTAGAGGTACCCTTAGGGTCCCACCTTGCAGCTGCCACTGGTGTCCTTCACTACACAATTCTGCCTCCCAGTGGCCTCTACGCATTTTCCCGAGACAATGAAGGCTATGCCCTAGAGTTCTTTTTCCAAGACTAAGCTCTGCTCTATGCAGTCTTAGTAACGAGTCCTCCCTCGTCATCTAGAACTATGCACTATGCAGTTGTTGGGCCCTCTCCTAGCATGTCATTTGTCATGGGCCCAGAACACAGAAAACAATGAATCATGCTAGACTAGGAGGCTTTGGATTTGATGTTGTTCTGTCATGAGCGAATTTTAGGAATAGGTGCAATAATAGATCAAGGTGAGACGATGAATGAGGTGAAGAAGGAGTGCACATGCTAGAAGAATTACTTGTAGCTAGACAGGTGAACAAAGCACACCAAGCAGTAAGTGAAAGAAACACATGCATGGAACTATCTTACAAGACCAAGACCATCAAAGACCCCGCAACACCAACCCATGTGGAGGATAATACCAAGCACAACCGAGAGTACATCCATTACTTAGTAGCGCAACAAATTGACTTAAACACCACAACAAACCAGTACGTGTCAATGGTGTCATGTGAGGTCGTGTCATGAGTTGTCAAGGCCACATCACCACCATGGTCCATATCTGTTGTAATTGAATGTAATATAAAGTGGAAGTCCAATGGATGCACACGAGAAGTTGAAGATTCATGGGAGTTGAAAATTCATAGGAAGTTCAATGGTCATGAGGGTAGTCCAAGAGTCACACGGGTCAAGCATCACCCTTGGATATATATATCCCTCCCATTATATGAGCAAGGAATTTTCACCTTAGATCCTCCCACATAGCCATGAGAGTATACAATGAGTTCTTTGAGGAGCGAGGAGTCGCTCCAATGTCCCACCATTGGGACTAGTGATCTATGGTGTACATATGTGTCTTGAGAATTTTTCTTATTACGGATGCATGTTAAGGCTAGCACATTTTCATGCATGTTTTGTAGATGTCTGTAAGACTATTATTTTGGCATTTGTAATGCATGTTTTTTTCACTTGTACTGAGATAGTTGAACTATTTCAATTGTTTTGGTACTTACATTGTTGGGAATGTGTTTTACTAGTTATCACTGCTATCTCATCCTTGTGGACTACTTCGCGAGATACTAGACAAACCACCTTTGTGTACTGGTTATCACCGTTGTCACATCTTTGTGGACTACTCTGTGGGATACTCGAGAGACCATATTTTTGTTCAACTTCTACTCCGCTAGGTGGTGTACTTGTTGTCCCCTTCACTTTGGTTTTAATGACTCCCGCATCTACTATGTACTATTCCGCTAGATGCTGGAGAGACCTTCCTAGTTTGAGGGTGTCTCTTCATGGGTGGTACTATTACCTCTCATTTAGAGTCTTACTTTACTCTCTCCTCTTACAGTGAGAGAACCGAGACACGAGTTACATTACACACTCACCAGACATACTCACCTCTCTTTTTGAAGGCACCAGCATAACACTCTCATGTGCTAAACAACAAGGGCTAAGGCAAATCTCTAAGTAAATGGCAATCAGGCCATTGTACCTGATAGGACTCTTACACCAAAAGGTATGAGGTCTAATTGAGACTTCATACTAGGGAGATCCATTGAGTGTTGGTGGGTCTAGCACTCTTAAAAGTGCCAAAAATGGCAATCACTACTTGTAGAGGATGCTTGTAGAGGATGCTTGTAGTGCCTCCATGAAGAGCAATGTTGTTCGCTTGCATAGTGGAATATCTCACCCATTGATGGAAAAGGTAAAGGCTAATGCATTCAACACTTGATGAGGCAAACGTAATACATGGGGCTTGTATAACGGGGCGTGGGTTAAGAAAAAATACTAAATAATCTGTGGTTTAACGGTTACTAATTATATTCTAACATATCCTGGAATGCAACTATTCCTTTTAGGTCCAAGAGATGCTATCGATCTAACATTTCCTAGTTGATACTGTCAAAACTGATATACCTTTAAAAAAACAAAAATAGTGCATATATATATATATATTACTGAATATTAACCGGGAATAATTTTTCTGGAAAGCATGGCTAATCAAAACAAACATTTGCAGATACCATTTAAAATACCAATTATTGGATTTGAGAGGAAAATAGCCAAGAAAAACATACCAAACTTTGAAGTTGGTTGAAGCATAAAAAAATCGTTTCAAGTTACTTGATTATCTTCGCGTTGTGTCTCTATATTGTTTAATGAATACTTTTCTCTCTTATTTTTTTTCTCCATGGGTTATGCCCATGGATGCTTAATGCAAATGCCCCACAGTAATCAATGAGAGACTATACTGAAAATGGGGTCTATGTAAAAATTAAGGGCAAGCCTGAGGAGATTAATCCCATCATCATCCCTTTGCCAAATTTGGTCCAGCGAGATAATGTGAAGGGGATGCATAAAAAAGGCATTAAAGAGCTAAAAATGCTCAGGATTTCTTTCTTTGCACTGATGGGGTTCAAGATCACAGAAGAATTTTAGCATCTGTTCATGTTTTCCCATTGATTCTTCTGCTCAAAACCCCAGGGAATGTTAGGAAAAAAGTAGTGAAATGGCAGTTTGGTTAAATCTCCTGCACATTACTAGAAGAATTTGATGGCTTTAATTAAGATTTGAGAGCTATATTGGATTTTTATTTGACTATTCACATATAAGGGTATATTTGTCAAATGACCAAATTAAAATTAAATTATATTGATCTTCATGGATATACCAAAATTAAAATTAAATCACAGATCTTGATGTTGATGGATATACCCTTATATTTGATTTGACAAATCAAGATGACCCTTTGATAGTTTTGGGGATGGAAAAATTAAAATCTGAGGATAGAATGCAAACATAGTTAGTAAAAATAAAAGCTTAGAAGGCTTAGTAATAAATACTCAACCAGATAATCATGAAAAAATCCATGATATCTGCAGGGTCTGTTACTAGACCCTAAAGTAAGAAACATACTGGGTTATGATAAGAAAGTGGTAGTAAGTGGTAATGCAGACTTGAAACTATATATTTCCTAGAAATGTCATTCCTCGGTGAGATATGGACAGGAAATATCTTGAGAGGAACTCAAATGAGGAACCTTGTAATTGTAGAAATTCATTTGTTCCATTTTAAAAGGAGATGCTTGGCTCTCTAACAGTGGTTAACCTGCATGGTTTAGTAACAAAAATTCAAATTTATTATTTAAAGTGAAAAGCATAGAGAAAATATGAATACATACTTGGATCCTGGATCCTCTTATGTAAGAACTCCTCTTTGAGAAAAATCACAATCATAGCTATGGCGACTAGATAGCTGGTGATAAGAATTCATTGTAGAAGTAGCATGTGCCACAATAGTATTTGGATTAAAGCACAAACCACCTGCTTGACCTGCACTACAGGCCACTCCATGTCCACAAGCATAATCTTCCATGTCCACATGCATAATCTATATTGTCTTGGAGTACTTTGGGATCTGCATATGGCTTATAACCATGTAATAAACATGTAGTATCTATAATAAAGCATGAATTGTGTTGAAAGAAAAATCATTGAATAAAAAATACTATTAGTAAACCAAAATCAGTAGAGTTGCAAATCACTACCAATGTCATAGAATTATGGTATTGACCATTTTCAATAATGTAGGAGGAGGATTGTAAAACATGGAAAGGAACAAACAAGTACATACTTGAATGAATTAGCAGTACGATATGGACGAAAGTTTATGAAGAAACAAACTATTTATTGCCTCAAGGCTTATTTACCAATTTGATGGTAATTAAGGGATCCATATTAGATAATATAGAAGAAATGATCCAAAGCATAGCGAGTAACCCAGAACTACTTATACTATAGCAGAAGACTTGTGAAAACAAACTATAAAAAAGAAAATACTTTGGCCCAAGGCAAAACAATGAAGATATGATTGGAGAGATTGATATTTTTTTAGTTAATGAAACACAAATAGTTGAAAATCCAAAAAATATTCTATTGAAAGAATTTATATGAATAATGATAACATAAATTTGAAGACCATCTCTAGTTGAGAAGAAAATTGACAATTATACCGAGGGCAATTCTCATACAATAAAATATAAAATTCTTGCCACTAACTTGAGAATTCACACACTGGACATGAGCATGTAATAAACCACAGTTTCCATTAAGTATTATATATATTTAAATATATATATTATATATATATTATATATTGTTGGAGGAGGGGAGAAATAATTATACATAGATTAAATGAGTTCAACAATTCAACAATTTCTATGGACTCCAGCCACTAAATACTACTACAAGCCTGAAGAAAATCATTTTACACCATCCTTAGCAAAACAAAGACTAAAGCACATGGGCATATTGTGTTTTATAGCAACACCCCATTCTTCATTAAACGATAATACAAAGTGTCCTTTATTAAACTATAATACAAAGTACACCATTGGGTACATGATAAAAGTTGTAAACTCAAAGAAACATTAAAATCTATAATTTGGCTCAACATCCATTTCCCAAGCAAATTTCGCCAGAAGCAACTTATAGAATTTTGGAAAGAAAAAAAAATGAATTCAATATGAGCCCACTTGAAGTTCCAAAACAGATAGACCATATTAAAAAGTACAAAACAGAAATGTTACATTTTCAATTGGAACATCATGGCTTTTGCACTAGGCAACTGGAATTATTGGGTCCAAGTAATTTATCTTAGAAGTCCCTAATGCCACAACCTTGAGATCATATTGTATTCCCATGTTTAGACTCGTTTTATCCATCTTCAACTTGGCTTGTGTGATTTTCTTTTCCAACCTGTAATAACACAAATTTATAACTTGTCCTACCAGAAATTACCATATACACTTAAGACAAGGACAAGAGGACTTAGAAATTTTTTGGGCTTACCTGCAATAACACAAATTTATAACTTGTCATACCAGAAATTACCATATACACTTAAGACAAGGACAAGAGGACTTAGAAATTTTTTGGGCTTCCCTTTTGTATCATTGAGGGGTGAATTCCTTTTTCTTACTCTATTCAAATCAATTTGCAAAACCAAAATGTTATACTTGAAAATAACGAAAGAATAAATCCTACCTCCATCTTGAAATCCTCACCACAACATACTTCAAAATCAAGGCTTTGATCATCAAGATAATGAAAACATAAACACTAGTTGAAGCTTGATTTGTTTCAATGTGTCGGTGTTTTGTAAACTTCAGCAATTTTTAGTACATAAACAAGTAGTAGCATACAAAGAGCTCTTGATGTAAGATAAAATTGCATACCCCTCTAGATGGATATTGACTTTCAACTTTTAGACAAGAAAGATATAGATATGTCTGTAACTCTACCATTTTCCATCAAGTGTTCCCATTTGAGCACCAAGAAAGATATAGATATGTCTGTAACTCTACCATTTTCCATCAAGTATTCCCATTTGAGCACCATGTGACTTTGAGACAGATCACTGATGGTTACAAAATACCCAGACAATTCATGATATTTTCGTACAGGTAGACTTGGCAGCACTACATGCGATAGAGGAACTAGAAAATATGTGACAGGAATAGCGAAATTCCCTGTGTCTTGGGCCGGAAATCTTGAATTCTGCCCCAGATTGAGTTCGCTTGTAAATGAATGGGGGTTTCCCACTCCTGGGATGACATCCTCGACTTCAACCAAAATGCTCAAAAACTACAAAACACATAAATACCATCAACATCAACTGCGAATTACACTAGTTAAAAATCCCTTAGCTGGGTGTGTCTGACCATTGCAGTTGTGTTAAATACAATTGTACACTGAGCTAACTTGTAATAAATGGGGATTAACTCATGTGATGACATTTCAGCTGAGGTGGGTGTGTTGTTCAATTAGCAGAATGGCTAACGTCCACCCTTAGAGATTGGAGCGGTAATGAGTTAGAGGGAAGACGTCAGCCATCATAAAACAAATTAAAATTTTGCAGATAATACTTTTTTTTTTTAATTTTCTTTGTATGATCAAACTATTACTCCAACGTGGATAATAGTATATGACAGTGGCAGTGACATAATAATTACACAACCAAATACATAATCTCAAATCTTTTGAGGTTTTTAGTTTTCAACCAATCCCTTCATTACAAAACCAAATACATATCTAAAGTTTAAGTTGAGGTTTTTAGTTTTGAACCAATCCCTTAATTACAAAACCAAATACATATCTAAAGTTTAAGTTGAGGGTTTTAGTTTTGAACCGATCCCTTTTTGCACAAAAATATTGTAAAATGCCAATAATTAAATTCTAAAAGTTGCGAGTTTCATCCGCACAAGCAATTTTTGCTTTTTGTTCATGTGAACAAATGAATGGCTTGACGTGTATGTTCCATGTTCCTGTTTTTATTTTGCATAATCAAAAAGACAATCTGAGAAGACGTAAATGTCGATGGGGTAAAGAATCAAGATGGATTTGGAAGATGATGTCTACCAATAAATAAATGTGTGTTATGCAATGCAGTGGTGGAGGATTCATTTTGTTGAGGGACATGGTGCATTAAAAGCATAGAAGAGTTGTCTAATATAACTTGTGGATTGTACTTGTGGCCACAATTTTTGTTCTTCGAATATTACTTAAGGCTTCAACATATGAATTCATTCCTCTCTAAATGGTGTCTTAAGGCCGTAATGGAAACGGTGAGTCCCATTAGGATCCATCGTTATACCTATCCAGAAAATACTAAACCATACCTTGGGGAAACAATGATAACTAATGTTTCCGCTCCTTCTTGGTCAATCTCATCATCCACTACCTTTTCATGTGCACGATCCATAGACTTTCGTATGGGATTTGACAAGGCTAACTTTGATGCTGGTTGATTATTGATTTCCCACTACTAATTTTTGGATTTCCATCCCACACAGATTCCCACAAAAAAATGCTGTTTTGTTTGGCGATATGATAAGCATGGAATCTCCAGTAATGACAATAGAGAATAATTAGTAGTGCATTGTGTTTATGGCAGTTCGTTAAGGTGGAATGCTGATAATGGTTATCCATTGAGCCATGTATTTGTTCACATGACATTAAGCCATGCCATCTATATCGTTTTTCCTCGGGGATGGCAGAACGGTAGCCGAAAAGTCCCTGGAACAACAGAACATTGGTTATGGGGTTTTTTCCATGCAATAAATAAATATATTTATATCTATAATATATATAGATATACAACTATTTTGTTTATTTACTATATATCTACTTCAAAAAGATTTTCAATTTCATGTTAAAGTAGACATCTGCCAAAAAAAATATACTATTTTTTCACACAATAAAATAATGGGAAACATATGACTATTAATTTTCAATTATCTACATTTATGTATGTTTGTTTTTAAACCCTAAAAGGAAATAGAAACAAACTACCTACCCGAAAATATCTAAACTTTATTGTGTACAAATTTGTAATTTGTAGGAAAACCTAATCAAGGTTTTACTTCTATTAATATGGTATAACAAGCAACCAATGGAGCCTTTTATTTTCTCTCATGGAATTATTATTATTAGTATAAATAGCTAGTGCTGAAAGTATGAATAAAATAACAATAAATGCAGAATGTAAAAGGTATTTCCAGTTCAAAAAGTGGTTTCTGTTGGGAGACTATTTTCACTAGAGAATAAAAAACCCACTATCTTCAACAAAAAATAGAAGATGCCCAAAAATATTAGTTAAATGTTATTGAGGAGGGCTCAGATTAGTATAAATTTCAAAAGCGAAAAGGTAAAGAGATAGTTAAAGATAGGTTTAACTGACATAGATACCGCATCCAACAATAAATGGAAGTTTTGTATCACCAGTTATAAAGAATGAGACTTTGGAAAAATTGGTAATTGGAGACCAATATTGTTTTATAATGTTTCCATTTTCTAAGGTCTTAGCTTTCTCAAGACAAAAAAACATCTTAGTTAAATATTAGTGAGGAGGGCCAAGATTAGTATAAATTTCAAAAATGAAAAGGGAAAGACACAGTCAAAGAGAGGTTTAACTGAAATAGATATTGTATCCAAAAATAAATGGAAGTTTTGTATCACTTGTCCATATTAAAGTATGTATGTTTTTAAACCCTACAAAGAAATAGAAACAAATCACCTACCTGAAAATATGCAAAAGTTATTGTGTACAAATTTGTAATTTGTAAGAAAACCCAATCATGGTTTTACTTCTCTTAATATTGTCTAACAAGAAACCAATGGAGCCTTTTATTTTCTCTCATGGAACTATTACTATAAGTATAAATAACTAGTGCTAAAAGTATGAATAAAATAACAATAAACACAAAATGTAAAAGGTATTTCTAGTTAAAAAAACCAAGGTATTTCTAGTTAAAAAAAAAAAAACCAAGGCATTTCTAGTTCAAAAAGTGGTTTCTTTTGGGAGAGTATCTTCACTAGAGAATAAAAAAACCACTATTTTCAACAACCAATAGAAGATGCCCAAGAAGATAGAATATTTCCTTTTTCTAAGGTCTTACCTTACTCAAGACAACAAACATGTTAATTAAATGTTATTGAGGGTCGAGATTAGTATAAATTTCAAAAAAGAAAAAGGAAAGACATAGTCAAAGAGACGTTCAACTGTCATAGATAGTGCATCCAACAATAAATGGAATTTTTGTATCACTAGTCCATAAAGAATGATACTTTGGAAAAGTTGGTAATTGGAGACCAATATTGTTTTATAGTATGAGGTTTTTTCGTTCCTTTTCTCTTGTTTTTATTCATTGAAAAGTTTTGAAATTTTTATTTGTATTAAATTGGTTAGTTTGTGTGAATTAATAAAGAACCTTGATTTTAATTTTAGTTAGAAAAATAATGAAAGACAATTCTCATTTTACCCAAGCAAATTTTCCCGAAACTAGAGATACTATTATGCTTTTTCACTCTTCTACTTTTCTTACATGGATATATATAAACAAATTGGTTAATCAATTTAACATATATGATAGAATCCATACATACTTTATGCTTACCATTTTTAAGAATAGCTTTAAGTTTTCATCCACCATGATTGTTGAAAGACCTAGTATTTTGGGATCCTAGAGCCTTATCTCATTTCAGTTCTTGTTCTCTTATATTTTTTTGAGCCTTTCTATTGTGGACGTGTTGGGGTAGATGCTTAAAGTTGTAATTTTAAAATGGGTTTCTACTCCAAAATTTTGGGGGCTCTTTCTCCAAATAAAACTTCGTATTATCCTTTTGGTTAATGAGAGATTCTACCATTGGAAGTTCTCTTGGATGGTTTGAAAGACAAGATTAGTTTGAAGATTTCCTTTATATTATTTTTAATTAGGACTTTGTAGATCTGATTAATTTTTCCCTAAATGTAGGGAAGAGAGACAAGAGCAACGGGTGGTGAGATATTGGGAATAACGAATTTTCAGTTTGTAGTGGAGTGAAAGGATTTTTGGATTTGGGCTAAAGAGTATGCATGAGCCTTGAAAGATTTAGAGATATGGGTTTCTTTTTTTCAAGGAATTGTGTGGTAGAAGTGTGAGTGGATTGTGTGACTAAGTTTTTGAAGAAAACTGATATTTATGTGTTGTGATGGTGGGAAAGGGCATGAAGGTATCTATTTGTGTGATTCTTCTTCTTATAGACTTGAAGTGTGTTGGCTTAACGGGTCTTGACTCAAGTTCAAAGTTAGTTGCCCCTAACAAATCCCTACACTACTGGCCCTTTCGACATCAATCTACGGTGCATAGACTGAAGTCTCACCTGAAGCAATATGGGGGGATGCTGGAACCACGTTCCCGCACCCAGAGATCCGTATTATGTCTTTTTGGTGACCTAGATCTACCTTCGCACAGATCTCTATGCTCCTGCAGTTTAACACTGTAACTTCCCTTAATCAACCTCTAGACCTCTGCGAAGCTCTGTGACTGAATTTTGCAAACATTGAACAAACCAATTAGCTACTTACGCGCACCTTAGATCAGTAATTACTCGGAATTACCTAAGTGTTCGATAACTTTAACATAAAGCGTTATGATCTTTGCATAATCACTTAACATTAATTGCATTCAGATAACAAACCAAATTAAATAAAGTCGCGCATCAATACATCATTATTTTATAAAACCATCATTCATCACAACATATAGTGCATTCATACATAACAGAAGTAAAGGGACTAAACACAAGAATTTCTGTAACAATCTTGTTTATTGATATTCAGCAAAGGTTTATGACTCAAAACTTCCCTACGCACTCAGCTGCAGGCATTCACACACTCAGTTGCGGACACTACTCTAGGCCTTTGCACACTCAGTTCTGGAGCATTTTCCTCCTCTATGACTTCTATGTTGATCTTCCTTTTATTGACCAATTACATTCATCATATCTTATTGTCATCATGCCTTAGACTCTTTAAGACAAACCTATTTATACAATCACATGGTCTGCGGAGCATGGGTAGATTTTCAAAAGACGACTCAAGTTACATAAAAGAAGGGTAAAATCCTTTTTGACTCTTAACTAGCTACATGCTTAGCGACCATAATTTGTGGAGACTTTACATAGTTTTGCATCAAAACTTGGGCTTTTTCCACCAAACTAACCCAAGGGACCCCATACCAACAAGCCCCTAACACAAAGATCATGACTCGCCCTCGAGTCACTCGGTTGACATGGAGATCTTGCTGCGAAGATCCCCCAGATCCACCTGCACCACTGCTACTCCAATCGCGCTCTACGGTGGTTGCCTTCACCTGTTCGACTAGATGGTCAGTGGCTAGTCCTTCACTGTCCTGCTTGATCTTCTGCTGTGTAAGTTGCAGGGTCACCAACTTTTCTTGTATCTTAGTGGAGACTTGGTAGGCTTCTTCCAACCAAGGATCCAACCATGCCTTAAGGACTACCACTTTTTTCTACACTGCTTCAACTTGTGTAACGAGTTGCTTCCCCTCCTGCAACTTGGCGAGGCACTGCATTGTAGCCATTGAGCGTGTCGCCACCTGCACTTCGTCGAACTGCTGCTGAAGCTCGCAGATATCTATTTTTAATCTCTACATGTTCGGATCCTCCTGCAGGGTCATCACTACTTCCATGGCTTACTCAAACAACGTTGTGCAGTCCATAACCGCGGCATCTGTAGTATTTATTCCATCCTTAATAGCAACTTCGTGTTATTCCTTGACTTCTAGCGGGGTCGAAGGCTGTGACTTGGGCTCCAGTTCTGTGATTTTCATGTTGAGCTCGAACTGAACTTGGGCCACCTGTGCCTTAGCATCATGGACACCCGCTACAAGTTTCTTGATCTTGGCCTCAAGTGATGACTCCTTAAGTATGTGCAGATCTGACACTATCCTGCAAGCCTCTACAAGAGTGACCTCCAGCTAAGCGCTCTGCACCTAGATTGTCTCTTTTGCCTTCAAGGCCTCCATCTTCTCGGTGAACAGTTGCTCATTATTCACCCGATATTCACTTATTAGGCTGAGATCACGCTCGTAACTCCATTGTCACACTTGTCTGTGGCATGTTAAGATATTCGTTGGGGAGCGCTGCAAGGTTGAGGCTGATGTTCTTCAGAGTACTCATAATGACTTGTCATTGACCGATACTATGCTCAAGGACTTATCTGGTAGTGCGATTACTCAGAGATCCACTCACCTGACCATATCAGCAGCCTTACTAGTCCCTGGTGCCAAACTCATCTGTGCGGTGCTCACCTACCCTGCACTCACCTAGATCCTGCTGGTCTGTAGTTTGTGTAGATCCTTCTGAATAGTACCTAGTGACTGCATGTGTCATTGTTCGAATTGTTGCAATAGTTCCATAGTAGTGTCGTTCACTTTATCTTCGATGTCATCAAGATTGTCTTGTGTGAGTGTAATGGGATTGAGTGGTGGCTTCACCACTTTTCACTTCTTCCATGGCCCCTCCTTCTATTGGTCCCTATACCTCTTCACTCGAAATGGGGTGCTCTATCCTTCATCATTGACACTGCCCTGCTCTGATTTCTATTCTTCCTCAGTCTGGGTCTAAGGGGATTTACCAGTTCGCTTGAAGTCACATTGTTCCTATTTAGCCTACTTCTTTGCAGCGCGCTCCTTTTCCGGTCAGGCATTCAACTCGACTTCCTTCCTTCACTTCTCAGCCAACTTCTAGACTGCTTGTTTTTCTACCTCTTTCTTCTTCTCCGCGGAACTCCCCGTGCCTTTGCTAGTACCTGTGGCCAGATCAGATAGAGATTGCCAATCTACTAGCTAGTGCTTGATGACTTCCTAACTGGCATCATTTGTGGCAAGATAGGGTAGATCAAAACACTTATGTTGTGGATCCTTCTGCGCCCTAATATACATGTGGTGAAAGTTTTCCTTGAACTCTACGTACTTCAAAAATTGATCATACACAATTAGAGACAATCGTGGCCATTGGTTAATGGCCATGAGAATGCTCCCATCAAAATCCAGAAAATTTTTGTCTCTCTGATCCATGCAGAGTCCTCCGTGGCCCACACAGAGGCAAACTAGGTAGCCTCCATAATCCTTTCTCGAAGGGAGGAAACTGACTATCCTCTAACAGCTCCCAAGCGACTAACACAATGGAGAGAAGCAACCATGTGTAGTGGAAGGTATTGCTCTCATCCTGAGCCCTGTAATAATTCGCAAGGAATTCACTACAGAGGTAGCATGACCAATTAAATTACACACCCTCCTCGCACTGTGCAGCTAACGAGATCACAGTTGTCAGAACCTTGTCCGTGTGACATTTCCTCATGACTTTACCAGTTAATATCTGAGTGGAAATTTGTACCGCAGGGTCGTTGATGGATGTTATGGAGTACCCACGTGGTTCCTTGACTAGCTCAAATTTCTTCTTCATCTTTTCTGCCAAGTCACGCTCACTGGTCTTTCCGCCAAACTCCTTGGCTGAATTCAAGCCTGAATGTGTGGAAACAGCATGATTCGATGGATAAGCATGTCCATGATGGAGATAGGCATGCTCAACCATAAACACCCATCATGCACCAGAGCCAACAGTTTCTTTATACAGACGAAATTGATGTTGGAGAGGTGATAGTGGGGCACCCATAGCAGGTTCAACAACCCCAAGTGATTTACTCTATGAATCCACTCCATTGGCTCCAACACAATGACACTAGATTCTTTATAATATACCTGATTCATGTAGTTCTCCGTCGTGAGGTGGTGGAACCTCTCATGGTCCGCCAAATCCCAGTCTTCCATTTTTAAATGGGGAATCCTTGCGAGGTGCGAGCCTTCAAAGGTGATGCTTTCTGGTAGTAGGGGCGTATTAATGAGGAACTTCATTGCATTTGGTTCCTTGGTGACCTTCACCTTTCCTTTACATGGAGGGATATAATTCGGCAACTTGGAGATGGGCTCCACACCCTCAGTATCTATATCCTTTGCACCCTCTTGGGCCTCTAAATCTACCACCTTCTCCTTATCCTTCATTGGATGCTTATCTTTCTTTTAGGCCTTGGTAGTAGAGTGATTTCTTGATGACTCTCATACTGGCATCAGCTGCTTCTTCTTATATTTCTTCTACTTGGGGTTTTCATGCACTAGTGTAGGCTTCGACCTAGGCAACCTCAGCACCGTAGGCACAGGATCTGAAGCCTCCATTCTCACAACTTCTGGAGCCGCTCCTTTGGAGGTAACAGTTCCTTTGTTTCTTGCAGTCTCACCTGGTCCTGACATAGTGTTGAGAAAAAATAGTTGGGTATCCTTAGGTAAATTATCAAACACCGAGCTTGCAACCAAATCTGCGAAAAAATCAGGATTCATAAGCAATGGACAGCACAACTAAAAAATTCTAAGGATGCAAAGTGTTTTCTATTGGACGGACATGTGTAATTTATAAGCGAATTTGAATTCAAATATGACCGTTTGCCCCAAAATTAATCCAGAAATGTTGATTCGATGGCATATCTTCAAAGATTTCAGCCTTAAATGCCACCCCCTAGCTCCTCTTAATCGTCTCCTGACTGTCAAATCATGAACAGTGACTGTAATGGTTATTTTCTGGCTATGTTGTGTGGTATCTCCCCTTGTAGCGCAACTCCCTTTACACACCCTCTGATACTGTGACATCACCCTTTTTCACATAGCTCCTCTGTCACGTAGCTCCACAAACCAGGCAGTGTAGTTTTGTAGTCCTGCGCTCCCTTACAGCTGCCTGGAATGCTAAGACTTCCATGCCATCATTTAGTCATTGAGTTGAGTCTCCTATGTACGCCTTTAACTAGTTCCCATTCACTTTTCCCAGGAAAGGTTCTCTGTTCATCTTTGCAAGCTGAACTGTGCCCCCATATGTGACTTCTTTGGTGACATATGGTCCCAACCAGTGCATCTAAAACTTGTCTAGGAATTGAGTGGACTTACTATCATATAATAAAACCAAGTCATTTACCTTAAAGGTGTGTAGCTTGATGTGTTGATCGTGCCATGCCTTTTCACGTTTCTTCTGTACCTACCGAAAAAATCCATCCAAGAATCTGTCATCTTTGAGCTCCATCAATTGCGCAAGCCATTCTTCCAAGGCTTTGTAGTTTTCCATCCCTGTGAAGGCTGCTATGCATAAGCTAGGCATGATATCTTCCATAGGAATCACAGCTTCTATGCCATAGACCAACTGGAGAGGTGTCTGACCTGTTAGATTTTTGCAAGTAGTCTTGTATGCCCATAATATTGTCGATATGTGCACGTCCCAATCATTCCGTTGCACGTTGAAAATCTTTGTCAACGCATTTTCCAATATCTTATTGAAAGCTTCCACTATTCCATTAGCCTAGGGGTGATATGGTGTATTGTTTTGATGATAAACCTGAAATTATTCTCTCACCAAGTTGATCGTTTCATTGAGGAAGTACATACTGTGATTGCTCATCAACACTTTTGGGCACCCGAACCTAGCTAGCATGTATTCAAACAAATATTTAGTTGTTGTAGCCCCTGTACAATCCTTTACAAGTTATTCCTTTGCCCATCTGGTTAGATACTCTTTTGCAATGATGATGTATTGTGCACTTGTTTTCTTACCAGAAGGCTGAATTAGTCCTACAAAGTCAATAACCCATTTATCAAATGGTTGTAATGACACCTGAGGATTCAAAGTCAGTTCATCCCTTCACGATGGCCTATCTATTGTTTGACATGCAGCATACGCCCTACAATATGCTTTGGAATCTTTAAGTAGCGTAGGCCACCACAACCCAATGCACAAAATTTTCTACAATGTTGCCTTTCCTACGTAATTCCCTCTTGTAGCTCCTCCATGAGACTCTAGAAGGATGTTTTTTCTTTCAAAATCAGGCACATACTGCCATAGTATCTCATCAGCGCCCATCTTATACAAATTTCCTGCAATCACTGAGAATTTAGCGACACGCACTACTAACTCCTTCTTCTGTTGGCTGGTGTATCCTTCTGGAGATGTTCTTGTAGTAAAAAAGTGGATAATATCCACAAAATAGTTTTCTGCTACACGCACCGCAAAGAGATACATCTCGGGAAACCCTTCCTCCAAATTAGTAGGCTCCTCCCATGTTTCAATACGCGACAAGTGGTCAGGTCTTGCATTCAACCTTCCTGGCTTGACAATTACCTCAAAGTTGTATTCTTGGAACAACAACAACCACCTACAGTCCACCCAACAGATAGTGTTGAAATGTTTGGAGGAAATATACCATATCCAATCCCTCGCGCTCTGTCATTGAGTAGTTCTTCTTAGCATTTGATAATTTTCGGCTTACAAATGCTATAGGGTGATCCATCTCTCCTTCGCGAAGATGCGTCATCACTACTCCCAGTGCAATACACGAGGCATCAACATGCACATGGAATTCCTTCTTCCAATCCACAAAGACCAATATCAGTGGAGTGACCATCTTTTCCTTCAAGACATCCAAACTACAAGGACATTGTTCATCCCAATAGAATGTATAATCCTTCTTTAGCAACTTCTCCATGGGTGCAGTAATCTAAGCATAAGCTTTAATGAACTTTCAATAATATCGAGTATGGCCTAATGTTGCACGCAACTGTTTAATACTCCTTGGGGCTTCCAAATTTATTATTACCATGATCTTGGTAGGGTCCACCATGAGTCCTTTCTTGCATACCACATGACCCAACAAAATCCCAAAGGGGACAAAAAACAAGCGCATCTTCAGGTTCAATGAAATTTGATACCTTTGGCACGTATCCAACATTAAGCGCAAACTGGTTACATGGCGCTTTACTAGCCCGAACACTATCCAGTCATCAAAATATACCTCCAAGAATTTGTGAATAAATTTTTTGAACGTTGCGATGACTACTCGAGAGAATATCGTTGACGCATTCTTGAGCCCAAAGGGAATCACTGTGTACTGAAAGCACCCCCATTTCGTTGTGAAGGTTGTTTTACTCCTGTCTTCTGGTGCGATCTTGATTTGATGGTATCTAGAGAACCCATCAATAAATGAGTAGGCCTCCTGCCCTCCAACATTGTCTAGTACCTCATTAGTAAATGGTGTTAGGAAAGGATCATGAACGTAGGCATCATTAAGTTTTCTTAGATCTACGTAAATCCTTATCTCTCCCTTCTACTTCTTTTCCTAAACTACCATTCGGATCACCCAATCAGATTCCTCAACTAATGCAATAATGCCCTCCTCAAGCATCTTGTCCAACTCTAAGTAGACGTTTTTCTTGTATTTGGGATTAAGGGGATAGGGCCTCGACTTAACGGGCTTCACGTATGGTTTCAAAGTTATTTTCATCACTCCCAAATTGCCTATTATTCCTTTCAAGTCTAAAAATTTTGTAGGAAAAATATCCTGGTACTCGTGGAGTAACTCAACAACTTTATCCATTGTCGCATCATCCCACTAATCTCTAATCATCGTGAATTTAGGCTCTGCTTCAGTACCAATGTTTACTTGCCTAGTCTTCAGCAACATAGTGATATCCAAGTTCTCTATCTACGGATCTTCAACCTAGTGGTGGCCTTCCTCTTCTGGGATATTGATATTCCTTGGATCCTCATCCTCTGCTTCAGCATTCATATTATAGCATTCCAGTGCATGGTGAAGCCGGGTTCACCAATTTGGTTGAACCAATTCCAAAGGATCCTGCAGAATTTAGAAGATCATTGTCTTAACCTCCTACAACACCTTATCGATGCTTTTAAACCCATATTCAAAGCTGAATGTCCTCAAGAATCCTTCTCTTAATATATCCCACTCCGTGGTGTCGTGGCGGAACTTTGTTTCCAAATACAAATTCATATGGATCATATCCATAGTGTGATAGAAAAAATGCACCCATTCTCGCTGCGGCTTCGTTCCATACACTTTAGTCCATTTTTCCAGATGATCGCATGGATCATTCCTCCCATCATATTTCTTGGTTAACCATACTTTAGGGCAACAAAATCACATCATCGACATCCTTTTGTAATCGTGCCACTCATCAAATTTGTCTTTGTGCATACCCCACCATCGAGGGGGTGTAGTGCATAGTACAAAATCCAACACCTGAAAGCGTTCATCCTCTAGAACTTCTCTTTCAAAAGCATCCAAAACTTTATCTACATCGGTTAAACCATCGTAATAAGGTAAATTTCTTACCTCTGATGACACATAACGTAGTGATTTGGTCATCATGTTAAATAATAATGTGGATACTTCATGCAGTCTGTTTTGCCAATGTTCCAACTCTTCGTCTCAATCCGAGGTATAGGAACTTTTGTGGTCGCATGAAATTCATCCATTAGTTGTCGGATTAACCTAGTCTTGGTCTCGAGTTGTTAGTTTATAGATCTGATCCAAATCATCATCACTTTCCTCATAGTCACGGACTGGTTCAGTATAGCATGGTCATTCTGTAGGGTCCAATGGTACTACAATGTGAAGCGATTTCCTTTCAAATGACATTGTCTGCTTCTTCAAATTGATGACCCCATTCATGTCGATAGCCAAATGAATTCCAAGGAGCATGGGTTATGGATTGTTATTTTCAATAATCTCTATTACTTCAAAATCGATTAGCGCGCTCACAACTTCTATATCTATGGTAACTCTCTGCAATCATCCCATAGGGATTGTTAGGTTCCTATACCAATAGGAGTCATAATTTGGAATGAATAAGGTTTAGCCTTGTAATATTGTACATACCTTTGCTTTCTGCAAATATTTTCCATATTAAAAATTAAAAAATATAAAGAGGGTATGTCCTAAAAGAAATATCAAAGGACAGAAAGAATAAGAGAAGGTCAAAAAATGAAAATATATGAACCCCAAAAACAAAAAGAGACCATGGAAGTGTGCAAGTATAAATTCCACTACTATTTACTTTTATTCATAATAATGATTGTGTGCAGCTTGTTATTCATGCCACAATCCATTATAATCGAACTATTTAATCTTGATAATACCATGCTTTGAATTTTATGTTTATAATTGGAGAATAAAATCTAACCAAATAGTTTAAGCTTAGCAGATTAGTAGATAGGTAGAGAAATAAAAGGAGCTCATAAGCTTAATCTGAGCCCTTGGAAGACATAAGGTTAGAAGTAGATAGTTTGTTTTATAAAAGAAAAGGTAGGATAAGGGTTTGCTAACCTAAATTCACCCAAATAAATGAAGAAAAAATGTTAGTGTAAGTAAATGCGTAAGTAGAAGAAAGGTTGCTGAAGTATAAAGTTGATTGGATCAAAACACATGCATCATGCTTAGACACATATTTCAATATGTATGATCAATTATGGAAGAAAAAACAAAGGTTTGAAAGTTAATATGATTAACTCTGCCTCATTCATTTTTCCCCTTACTTACTAATTGCCTATCCACAAGTATGTTCTAGTACTTTAAATCCTTCAAGTCAAAGAGGCTCAGAGCATTTATCTAACTTTTGGTGGGACCAGACCCTCGGCATAATGACTTATGGACATCAAGTGTTAGAATCCCCTTCATAAAAGTCATTCCCCTTCAGTACCCTAAAAAAAACCCCTTTTCCTAAGGTTAAACTTCCTTTTCCTAGGAAAATAAAAGCAACTACATGTTAAATCCCTTTTCATTCGAAAAACCAACAAAACATATTTTATCTTAAGTGTATGCACAAACATTACCCTTTTACTTAGCGGTATATCCACTCCGCTCATAACATTTCATATTAATTTTTGATATAATTATGTTAATCCTGATATACCTTTTCCCGTATATTAATTAAATCCCCTATATAAATATCCCAACTCTTAGTTTAATTATAAACTATAGTTGACCCCCTAGTTCATATCCCCGACAAAATTTGCTTAGCTTACCAGTTTTCAGTAATGTTGTGTTAATCCTGTCATTAAACCCTGCCCGATCAATTAATCCCCTCATTAACTTTGAATAAATCCCAAACCACCGAGGATAAAAGCCCTACCCCCCTGACACCTCAGTTCATTTCATTCGTGCACCTTCATCACCCGATTATCGCCCAATCATCATCGCCTGCATCTAACGGTCCATATCGATATTAGATCCGCCTGATGCTCGACCTTTACCCATCTGATAAAGATGTTTTTCCGCAAACCCCATATGCTACATGTCAAGCATGGAGGTCGATTGGGTGACCCCTCCGAAATACCACTTCCTCCGTAAAAGAGGTGCAATGGCCTGGGAAATCACCTCTTTGATCAACCCAATAAACCACTTACTATACATTCATAAAATTTCCGGCCAAAAAGTGACGATTGCTTAATAAAAAGGTTGAGAAGCCCTTTTTCATCTTTTTTCATTCGAGCTCTTTGAAAACCTCTACAAACGAGTGCAACACCTGCAAACCTGAAAATTACCGATTAACCCCATTTCAGTCCTCAAAGAAGCTGCAGAGACCACCTTGAAAGCTCTCAGAGCCCTTTTAACCTTCCGCCATCGTCCAAAACATCAATTTGAAGCAAATTCACTTAAACTCTAGGTATTTGTGAATGAATTACTATACGCCCTTTCAAAATTTGAAAACGTTCACTCTTAAAGTGCTTTGATTAAGTAAAATTAATTCAAATTACTTTAAATTTAAGTCGGTGCCCAAACCCTTTCGTAATCTTGCAATTTCTCTCAAAACCTCTGAATAAACCTATGAAAGCCAAATTCAAATCCACAAGAACTGAATTATGGCTGCCGCTATCGCCATGGATGTCAGACCTATCACAACTCCCCATTTGGACCTAGACCACCTCCCCCTGGCAGACAAGGATTTTCAAATCAGAGACATAAGTGCATATGAGGTCCTGCTCAAAATTCATTGTATGAGAAAAGACAAATATTTGAACCATTCTAATGACATTGGCCTTTGGGACTCCAATTGGCCCAAATACCAGTTTCCCCAAGTACATGTTTTTCCTGAAATTGTCCATATGTTCCATGCCCATTACATTCCCATCCAAAGAGCTATAATGTCCCGTCACCAGAAAGTCCCATTTACCATCACAGCTGAATCAATCAATGAGATGTTACAAATCCAACTAGGTCCAATCCTAACCCCACTCTGAATTGGAGATTTGTTAGACGAGTAAACGAAGTTGAGTCCATCAAAATTGGCCCAATTGTTCCAGATTTTCATTGTAGAAGACCAACACATTCCCAAAGATGCCCCTCCATATGTTTCTACGATTTTCTCTGAAAGGGGCAAGTATATTGTGACGATGATATCATGTGTTTTGGGTTGTACCACTGATGAATTTGTTGATGAGCTCATCCTGGCCTTCATGTCCATTTTCAGCCCAGGAAATCCTCCTACTATTCTTTAAAAATATGCCCAGTTCATAGCTGAGAGGATGCATGAACAATTTACCAGAATTCACAATGAGAGAGTATTCAAATACTCATCTATACTATACCATATGTTTTTGTATTATCAGTCAGAAATATTTTCTTTCACCCTCCAGAAGCTTGATACTAGAGGTCAGCCCAGGTCTGTCATATTTTGGACACCATTGTTCCACAAGTATCCCTCACCATACACCTATACAAACTTCATTGACTCTTTTTTCCATCCAGTCATGACTATGCTGACAGGAAGTCCTCCACCTAGAGTAAGCCAAGAGATCAAAAGAGTCCTTCAATTGTATAAGCAAAGTAAGCTGGGAGATTGGTACCTTTACCAAAACCACATTGAAATAAGAATATATGGTTGTCATCTAGCCCCATAAAAACTCTCCAAATACCTCCCTATGAGGTTATTTGCTCTAGAGTATTATAGGCAAATAATGAAATATGATGAAGTCAATTTTGTCTCAACCAAGAAAAGAACCCAGTTTCAAGTCAAAAATCAAGTAGTCCCTTTCATTTGAAATTCTAGAGAAGTAGGGCACGGAGGAGATCTGATTCTGCAACAAATGAAGTTCCAAAATAGTTTTATGTGGACATATGACCCTCAAGGGTTTATGATCAAACTTAGACAAAAGGTCAAATTGGGGCCTTACATTCATCACCCCATACTAGAGACAGAAAGATATTCCAATCAATATGAGTGGTTCGAAGACACTCTTGTAGACAGGGATAGTACAAAGGTAGATATTGAAAATACCTTTATTGATTTAGAGAGACAGCTTGATGAAAGCTCATTCCTGCAGGTACCACAATAAGAAGCAACCATGAATACCCCTATTATTTTACAGACCCCTCAGAATGAGGAAAAGAATCCCAAGAGGAACAGAGAGGGAGCCTCCATTTCATGCATGGATACATCCAATGTGTAGTATGAAGGTAGCCAGAGCAAAATGCGAAGGCTCAATCATGTTTCAGAATAGGAAGATACAGAAGGCTCAGTAGAAGTGACTAATAATGAGTTTGACATGAGCAAGGGCACAACTCCATCTGGAGAAACACGGGAGCCAACTACTTCACAAAATCAAATGTTGGAAAGACAACTTAGTAAAGAAGCTTCCTCATTTGGTAGTCCTGCTAATAAAGATAAGGATATTAAGGACGGGTTTAAAGAAATCAAGATGAGAAATGAAAAACTAAAAGCACAATCTTATGCACAGTATCTCAATATTACACCTACCAATGAAACCAGGTTGATGTTAGCTTTTGAAATCAAGGAAGGAAAGATGCAAATGTCTTTCATAAATCCAACTATGCAACCACCAAGGACATAAGCATATTACAAGAAAATTGATTTTGAGGTATTGGCAAGGGATATTCATCCCATTGACCAAATTTAATTCCATAACTAGGCTAGAGAAATGATTTACTCCACCCTTACTGGAAAAGGCATGGCTGCCCATTAATTGCAGAATTCATCGACCAATATCTCAGCTCAGTATCAGTTGGAAAATGCCTCCTCACAGGCCAAATATACCGAAATCAAGTCTTTCTAAGACTTAGTTATTTAATTGGGACATGATCCCAAACATATCAAATCCACTGAGAAATTGATTAAGTAAAAGAATGATGACATTACAGCACTAAAAAAGCAATTGAAGATACCTAAGCTGCAGCATCCCCAGACACAAGAAGTCTTGGAAAACCAAACTAGACATGAAGAATTGATGGAGTTAGTCCTAAAATTAAATGATCAATTAAGGGAGACAGAGAAGGAATTAGACACTTTAATCCAATTGAAGCGTACTGATATTTCCACAACCTCAGTGAATGTCATCCCAACAATATTAATAGACATTCCTTTCATATTGGCTACCTCATTGGCTCCCACAGGTCCTATGGCCATAGCACATCCAGTTTCAATAGATTCTACATTAGCAATAGGTACATGAAATGAAGAAGCAACAAAGTTAGTTAAAACTATGGAAGAGATGTCCATACAGGCAATAGAGATGAATAAGCTGAAAGAAAAGGTGACAAGCTTGGAAACTGATTACAAGCTTTCCAAAATCATGCAAAAGGAAGAAGTTGAGAAAGGTGCCAGGATGAATGAGAGATTGAAAGCCATGGAGAAGGACCTAACACTGAAAGAACCCCTTGGGCAAGGTAAGGAACTATTGTGGGCCAAGATCATTGACTCTGTCAATGATATTTGGCCATCCATTCAAGTTATTTTTTAACAGATAGATTTAACAAATATGGCTACAAAAGCCATCCAAAAGGTAAAAGAAGAATTAGGAGAGATGCCCAAACATGCCACCAGAATCATCCAATTCCTTGATAGTAAAAATAAGTATTAGCTTCAAGAATTGGATATAGAGGAAAGAACATAAACAATTTTGGAGGTAAGAAAGGTCCTCTCCAAGAGAAAATTAATGCTAAACTTAGAGGACAAGTGCCAGAATATGCAGGTAGTCGTTGATAGATTTATGGCTAAGTTTCAAATTTTGAGAGAGAAAGGGTTACTGAGTCGCTTAGTAATAAATGACAAGCTCATGACACAACAGGATTACAACAACAAAATCGGAGAGTTAGCAAAAGAACAAGTCAGTACATGATCAGTCAAGGCAATGCCAAGAGGAAAATTACTTTATCATACATTTGAAAACTTGTTTTACCTCCAGCATGAGGTAAAACACTTGTTTATCAATAAGCCTACTTCTTCCAATTACATCGAGGTAGATGAAATATATAGGAGGATGCTTAAGGTCCAATTACCTGATGCTGAAACATGGGAGAAATTGACAGATTTACTGGGAGAAATATGCAGTAACAAGGTTAAAGTATAGTAAAAGTAAAACAACCAGGTAAAAAGATGAAGACAAATCATCAGAGTTAAAGAGTATCAGTGTCAAAGTGTATCAGATGAAAGCCAAAAGTAGATGAAGCTTCCAGCGTAAAATATCAAACAACAAAGCAACATAAAGGGCTAAAATCAAACCATAAAGGCTAGCAATACAAAAATAAAAGGGACAACATGATGTAGTTTAATAGCTGTCTCTATCTTCTTGCAAGAAGATATTCTTATTTCCTAGATTAAATCTCAAATTAGTTTGAGATATTTTGTAATAATTTTTGTATAAATACTTTGCAATTCGAAGTATGTAGGGTGGATTCTTATACATTTCTATATAATTTGATAAAAAAGACTGTAAATCTATTGTATCATTGACTAAGCTAGCAAGTTGGATTGATGAATAAAGACAAGATATTTCACAGGACTCATGTGTTGAGCGAAGTGCAGACAAGTATTTTCATGTGTTATCGTTATCTTTCTTAAAGTTTTTCCACAATCTTTAATGTATTTATGAATCTGAATACTATAACTGGAACAATATCTCAGAATTTGTTTAATTATACTATGTTTTAATAGTTATGCATATAAATGTTTTCAACTAATATCTAAGCTAAGGAATTCTTAATTGTTCCTTAGTTTAGGCTATTTCTTCTAATCCATATCAAAGGATTCTTAACTTCCCTTTGCTTTCAATTACCCTCTATTCCTCGTTCATATCTCGGCCTGAGAACCCTTAATTGCTCTCTCACCCTAATTAAAACCATTTCACCCCCCTATTCCAAAGACCTGCACTTTACTCTGCTAGCTTGCGCTTCGAACATTCCCTTTAGTAAGTTGATCTAGTTATGCTGCCCTTCTGTTGACTCCATAACTTAATGGTCTAAAGACATCATTCTATCAATCTGTTTCAAGGATCCCACCATCCAATCTTGAATATAATTCAAAAACCCCCAGAACATAACTAGCCTAAAATCCAAGCAAACAAAGCTAAATCATATAGAGAGAGCCCTCTCTGAGCCTAGGTTGGCTAGAGCCTATTCTCCAAAGTTGGTTTGTGGTTACCTCGATCATTTTCTTTCTTCTAATAACTTCTAGAGAAATTTCTAAATGATAACAAGGATAATCTTCTGCTCGTTCGCCATCCTCAATTGAATCTGTGACCACTACAGTGCAAGCATCCCCACTCTCTCCCTAATATGTTTAGGCAATATGTTTGCATCAGACCCCAAATCCAAAATAACTTGGTCCATCTCATAGTCTCCTATTTATGTGGTAAGCCTCATCTCATGATCCAGATTCAAATAGGAATGCAACTAATTATAGAGATCACCATAAACACATAAATGCAGCGGAAATAATACTTCATTTCATTAATGTAAAATACTGAAATATGCTTACAAATAGAAATGGAAATAAACTAGCTAGGGCGATGGTAGCTTATCTCTAAGAAGAGATGTGGTGGCTACATGCCTCTAAACTACCTTCCAATGAAGCTCGAGGGCCTTTTTATTATTGAACAATTAGAGCAAACCCTAAACAACCAAAACCATAACACGAGGAGATGTAACACCAAGAGTTTATGGGTCCCGTTGGGGTGAGTTGGATTACCAACTTCCCGGGGTTGCGACATGGTCATATTATCTCCGTTTGATGTTCATGATAGCTCGTTGGAAAGATCTCTCTGAGGACTACGACGAAAAAGATGATTTTAGATAAACACTAGTTGCTGGTAATTTCCAAACAAACGTCATTTAGGGCCTCAAAACAGCTCCAGAAGTTTAGGACCCGAAAAATTGCTAAAAATAGTAAATTGTACTACAATTAAAGAAACTAAAAAACTGAAAGAAGAAATGGTGGGGGTCGAAGTGGAATTGGAAGGTGGCCACCAATATCCACTTGGATCATTCGTCCCCCCTTAGGAAGCAATGGTCCCCATTGCGTTGAGTTCCTCCATGAGATGAAGGAACTTCTATTAAACTTGGTCCCTGGTGAGCCACTTTTCTTGGTGAAGGAGTTGGCCTGATTTGACATCTCAATACAGTTGGATATTTTTCTAGCGAGTGTGCTTGATATGTGTGTCCATGATCTAATTAGTTGCAGCTTGTTCCATGCGATCTGGATTTAACTCTATGGTTGTGAGTTGTTCTGCAATGTCGGATGTGTCTAGTAATGGTGGAAAGTATGGTTGAAGGCGGTCCACATTGAAAACCGGGTGTAGGCCAAGGAATGGAGTAATTCTGAGCTCAAATGCATTGTCTCTCACAACCTTGGTAATGGTGTAAGGACCATATCAAAGTGTTCTATGTTTCCGATAGGCTCCGGTAAGGCATTCCTTTTGCAAATGGAACCAGACTTTATCGCCCACCTGAAACTTGTGTGGCACCCGATGTTGATCATGTCGCTGCTTGTACTTAGCATTTGATTTCTCTAGAATGTCATGGACATGCTGGAAAATATGTTGGATGTGATCAATGAAGTTGTTTTCCTTATCTGTTTCAGACTAGAAATGAGCTGAATCTACTTGAGTAGTTGCAAATGACATGGCCACATCAATGGGACATAGTGGCTGGAATCCTAAGCCCACCTCAAATGGGTTGTGGCCTGTCGAGCTGTTGAGAGCCTGGTTGTAGTTGAACCAAATGGATCTAAGGATGCCCTTAGCGGGGCGAAGAAACACTATCGGGAGGCCCAAAACCCATGAAATCAATAAATAGACAGGTGGAATAAGTGATTCATAGTAACCATGCGATCTAGTCGATCAATGGTCTAGATTGGATTGGTAATCGCAATAGGCGATGACCTTTGGCAGAGATTGGCGAGATCCACATGAGTCTTGTGACTACGATCGACAGTGGCTATCAGCTCTATCGATAAAGCCCACATAAGAGTTGCGACTGTGATCGACAGGGAACTTATAAGTGATGCGATAACGATTGGCAGGGTCAATGAGGACCATCGATCATGCGCACAAATTGATGGCCCGCACTGCATTGCTAGATCACAATCCGCAGCTCCACAGGAGCATGTTGGGTGTGGAGCCTGATTATCTTCTATATTTAAAGGTATTTCCACATTGGACCCTAGTTCGAAAACCTCCCATAAATATTCACTGCAGGGGGGTCTGGCGGGGGCTGCTGTGACATTTGGGGAGCCGCCCCCTGGCGGGGGGTTGAGGTGGCAGCGCCCCCAAAGCTAAAAATAGATTTAAAATTGCCTTGTAAAATATAGTAATTTCTAGTCAATCTGGGCCATTCATTAGGCGGATGATCTGATGGTAGAACTTATGTTTAGTTTAGGGTTTTTTGCCCTCGAAGGAAACCCCTCTCTTTGTATGAGGGCATTGTATTGAGTCTGTATAATATATGTGTATTCTCTGAGCAAGAAATGGTGAGGTGAGACTGTGAGAGAAAACAGAGGATATTACAGCGAATCTGCTGTAGGTTGTGTCTCTTCATTTTGCGGATCTACTGTAGGTTGTGTCTCTTCATTAGGTGGATGATTTGACGATAGAACTTATGTTCAGTTTAGGGTTTTATACCCTAGAAGGGAACCCCTCTCTTTGTATGAGGGCATTGTATTTTCAAGCTGTGTAATAGATGTGTATTCTCTGAGCGAGAAACAGAGAGGTGAGACCATGAGAGAAAACAGAGGATATTACAGCGGATCTGTTGTACGCTGTGTCTCTTCATTTTGTTGGATAATAGAAAGGAAAGACTGGTTATTCAGGGTGGACGTAGCCCAAACTGGGTGAACCACATATATCTGTGTCTCTCTTGTTTTATGAATTTGCTGTGTTTATATTTCTACAATATTTTATGTGTTCCATTGCTCTGTAATATATATTTTCTAACAACTGGCATCAGAGCTGAAGGTCTATTTGACTGATAAACTTGCAGGAAAGAAGAGTTCCTCATTCAAGTGGGAGCAATGGCAAAAGATGGTAAGTTTATGGTACAGAAATTTAATGGCCAAAACTTCTTGCTGTGGAAGATGCAGATGGAAGATTATTTGTATCAGAAATATCTATACCTACCATTGGGCGGAAAAACAAAGATGTCGATGGGTATGACAGATGAAGAATGGAACGTTCTCAATAGAAAGGCACTCAGAACAGTACGGTTGTGCCTCGCAGTGTCGATCGCCTTCAACATTTCGAGGGAAGCAACGACAGAGGGTTTGATTAAGGTGTTGGAGAAACTATATGAAAGACCCTCGGCCTCAAACAAGGTATTTCTTACAAAAAGATTATTTAATATGAAGATCTCAAAAGGTGGATCTGTTGCAGACCATTTAAATTATTTTAATACTATTGCAAGTCAGTTATCTTCTGTAGGGGTAAACTTTGATGATGAAGTTAGAGCTCTGTTATTCTTGTGCTCATTACCAAAAAGTTGGAATGGTTTAGTAATGGCCATTAGTAACTCTGTTTCTGGATCTAGTACTTTAAAGTTTGATGATGTTGTCGGTGCTATCCTTAGAGAGGAAATGTGATGGAAAAGCTTCGGTGAGACAGTGGGTAATGATTTGAGTGCAGAGTTTGGGGGAAGAAAAATGGAAAGAGGAAAGAGCTCAGGATATCGCAATAAATCAAGGAAAGGCAGATCCAAGTCTAGATTGGGGATAGTGTGCTAGTTATTTGGAAAGAAAGGACACCTAAAGAAAGACTGTAGATCTCGAAAGGGAAAAAAAGGAGATGCAGAACAAGAAAACAATCATGAAGCAAATGTGACATGCGAGGTGTTACAAGATGCTTTGATTCTTTCTTTTGAAAATATTATTGATTCCTAGGTGGTAGATTCAGGGGCCTCATTCCATGCCACACCTAATAACATGACTATGTTCAAGGAGATTTTGGACAAGTTCATTTGGGTGATGATAAACCCAGTAAAATTGTTGGAATGGGTAAAGTTCTTGTAAAACAACAGAATGGAAACCAATGGCTACTAAAGGAGGTAAGGTATGTTCCAGATCTGAAGAAAAATATGATTTCAATAGGGCAATTAGGTGGTGAAGGTTGTGTGACAACTTTCATAGATAAAGGTTGGAAGGTCACCAAAGGAGCCCTGGTAATAGCAAAAGGCAAAAAGGTTGGTACATTGTATTTATGCAATGGTATTTCTAACTTTGTTAATGCTTTAACTTCCAAAGGAGAAGATGCAGCATTATGGCATCATAGGCTCGGACACATGAGTGAAAAGGGAATGAAGATTCTTCACTCAAGGAATTTGTTGCCAGGTTTGAAGAATGTTGATTTGGACTTTTGTGAGAATTGCATTTATGGAAAACAAAAGAAAGTCAGATTTCTCAGAGTTGGGAAAGAAAAGAAGAGCGAAAAATTAGAGCTTGTGCATACAGATGTATGGGGACCTACTCAGGTATCATCTCTTGGTGGCTTTCATTATTATGTTACTTTTATTGATGATGCAGCTAGAAAAACTTGGATTTATTATATTAAGAATAAATCTGATGTATTTGATACTTTCAAGAAATGGAAAGCTTTGGTTGAGATTGAGACAAGAAAGAAATTGAAGTTTCTTAGATCAGACAATGGAGGTGAATATTGCAACAAAGAGTTTTATAGGTATTGTTCATAGAATGGAATTCACAGAGAGAAGATAGTTCCAAGAACACCACAAGAAAATGGTGTGCTATAAAGGATGAACAGAACAATCATGGAGCGTGCAAGGTGCATGAGATTGCATGCAGGATTTCCTTTATAGTTTTTGGTAGATGCTGTAGATACTGATGTTTATCTAATAAACAGAGGGCCTTCAAGTTCCTTGGATGGTGGTGTTCCAGAGGAAGCATGGACATGTAAAAAGGTAAACTACTCTCTTTTAAATCCTTTTGGTTGTAAGGCCTTTGTCCATATTGATAAAGAAAATAGAACAAATCTTGAGGCGAAGTCAAAGAAATGTACTTTTATCGGATATGGTGTTAATGATTTTGGTTATCGCTTATATGATTATGAAAATCACAAAATCATTAGGAGAGGAGATGTAATATTCAATGAAAAGGTCTTGTATAAGAATCAGTTGCAGGAAACAAAATAGGAAAAAGAAAACAAGGAATACACAGTTCTTGATGAAATCATTGAAAAAGTAAAGGTGCCTGAAAATAATAATAATCAACAACCACAACAAAAACAACCACCACAATAGAAACATACACCCCAAACACCTACAAGTGGTGTTAGAAGATCTAGGATAAGTAGACCCCCTAAACGATACTCTCCTTCATTATATTATTTATTGTTGACTAATTCTGGTGAACCTAAATGTTATGAAGAAGCAATGCAGGTTGAAAGCAAGAAGTCATGGAAGAAGAGATGGATTGCTTAATGCATAACCAAACTTGGGACTTAGTCAAGTTGTCTGCAGGAAAAACTACATTGAAGAATAAATGGGTTTATAGGTTGAATGAAGAAGATGGAGGAAAATAGAGGTACAAATCTAGACTTGTGATGAAGGGGTTTGCACAGAAGAAGGGTATTGATTTTGATGAAATATTTTCTCCTATTGTTAAAATGACTTCAATTAGAACTATTTTAAGTCTAGTAGTAGTTTAAGATTTGCATCTTGAGTAGTTAGATGTAAAGACAACCTTTCTCCATTGGGATTTGGAGGAAGAGATATATATGCAGCAACCACAAGGATATGTGGTGAAAGGGAAGGAGAAACTAGTGTGCAAGTTGAAGAAGAGCTTTTATATCTTAAATTATGTTCCAAGGCAATGGTATCTAAAATTTGACAAGTTTATGTCTAAACAAGGTTATACTAGATGTCACTCTGATCATTGTGTTTATCTGAAAAACCAAAATGATGGAAACCATATTATATTATTATTGTATGTAGATGACATGCTTGTTGTAAGGTCTAACATGCAGGAAATAAATGTGCTCAAAATAAAACTGGAAAATTCATTTGCAATGAAGGATTTGGGAGTTGCAAAACAAATCCTTGGTATGAGAATCACTAGAGACAGGAAAAATCACAAATTAACATTGTCTCAAAATGAGTACATACAAAAGGTGTTGAAAATATTTAATATGCACAATGAAAAACTAGTTAGTACACCTTTTGCTAACCATTTCAAACTTAGTAAGGAAATGTTCCCAAAGACCCAAGAAGGCATGGATTATATGTCTAAAGTTCCATATGCATCAGCAGCTGGAAGCTTAGTGTATGCAATGGTCTGCACAAGGCCTAATATTGCACATGCAGTGGGCATTGTAAGCAGGTACATGAGCAATCCAAGAAAGGAACATTGGATGGCAGTAAAATGGATTCTCAGATATTTGAAAGGTACCACAAATCAAGCATTATGCATTGATGGTTCAAACATTTCTCTATAGGGATATGTTGATGCAGATATGGCAGGTGATAGAGATAACAGAAGAAGCACTACAGGATATGTATTTACTGTAGGTGGTATAGCTGTCAGTTGGGTTTCAAAAATCCAAAGTGTTGTTGCACTTTCAATAACAGAAGTAGAGTATGTTGCTGCTAGAGAGGCTAGTAAAGAAATGGTTTGGTTACAAAGGTTTATGGGTGAATTGGGTAAGGAGCATAATATGGGAACGTTATACAGTGATAGCCAAAGTTCCATTCATATTGCAAAGAACTCAACATTTCATTCTAGGACTAAACACATATAGCTCAAGTACCATTTCATACGATCAGTGTTGGAAGATGGAGAGTTGTTAGGAAATTTACCTGAGAACACAAATTAATTATGGAGAATTACTGAGAGGAATAAATGTAAAAATAACCAGCAACAACCATAAACACATAAACAGAAATGTTTATCCAAGAAAACCGCAAATCTAGGGAAAAACCCAACCTAATAAGATCTCATTAGCATTGGCCAAAACCCTGGCCAATCCGACCAAGTGAGCCTTCACCGCTCACCTCCAGATCTTGCATTATAATGAAGTCCTTCTAGCCTTTTATAAGCTCCATTACATATAATACCACCGGTAGAATACTATGGGTGCACAATACCATGTGCCCCAAAACCATCACTGTTTAATCTCGTCAACTTTGACTCCATCCCGAGTCAAGTTTACCTAACAAAGCGGGGCTATGTGTATATACATATATGCAATATGATGGATGGACCCGATGAGATTATGAGCTAGATTGCAGGGATTTTGAAGTCCACCAAACACCATGTTTCAATGTATTTTCTCAATAGAGGGATAAATCCATTTTGATAAGTGACAGTGACCGATAGGTGGACCCGATAGGGAAATTAAGTGTATTGAAGGTCTTTTGAAGTCCGACATATCTTGTTTTGGTGAAATTCTCTATTAGAATGCATTCCCACGGTGGAAATGGAGCACGATAGTTTCAAAGGTTCCAAAGGCTCGAGGCATTGTTAAGTTACAGAAATGGTGGCCACCTCCCCTTTAGGGCATTAAGAAATGATTACATAACGTTGTAAGGGGGATTCAAAGTGGGCAAGAGGCTGGGGAGACTAAGAGCTGAGGATATGAAATGAGCAGGCAACAAGGTTGGCTTTAAAAGCCATATATAGAGAGAAAATAGGCAGGCAGTGTTCAAAATAAAATGCAAGACGGAGTTTAGAGCAGATTGAGAGTTGTGTGGGATCCTTTGTACTTAGTGGAGGCTTGAGGGATTCAAGTGAAGCTCTTGTTATTGTAATTTTTTTGCACGTGAGGCTCAAATTGAACTCATTTTTGTAAAAAAAAACTCTACTTGAAGACATAATAGAGAGGCCATGACTGAAGACTGGACCAGGAGATGCATCCCAGCGGTATTGGGTGAACTCGTTATTAAATTTGTCGTGTCATGTGTTATCTATTACATTTGTTTACTACTTCATTGTCTGTGCATTTCACAATCTTATCGATCCATTGCATATAATGACATAAACTAATCCATGCACATAAGTCTGTAATACCTTATTAATTATCTTAGATCTCATTTTCAAATCAAGTGGTATTAGAGCTTTAGGTTGCTAAGGTTAGATAAGATTGTGTTGGACTATTAGTGAATGATAACTAGATCAAAGCTTAAATTAGGAGAAGGAGGATTGATTGAAACTAACCCAGAAATTGGTAGAGTCTATCCTAAGAGGAAAATGTCAGAATAAATTCCCTCAGAATCAGACTCTCAGTTCATCGACAGTTTCATGACCATGAGAGCCATGGTCGAAGAAATGTATAGATAATTTAAGAAAGGTCGAAATGAAGATTCTTCCACTTTCAAACAAGAAAAAGGAATAGAATAATCTCTTATAGATGGCCATTCTAGAGGCAAAGGGAAAGAAAAGAGGTTCCTTTGTCCACACCACCTGATAGCCCTGAAAATAAAAAGAATAAAACATCTTTAATTAAATTAGATGTTAAATTTTATTTTCCTGTTTATGATGGAGAGTTGAATGCAGAGAAGCTAGATAACTGGATCAAACAAATTGATGTGTATTGAAAGGTGCAAAATATTGATTCAGATAGGAGTAAAATTCAGTTGGCTAGCCTACACCTTGGAGGAATTGCCTTGGTATGGTGAGAAGGTAGAACACAAGCTAACTTGAAGAATCATGGTAAAATTCTTTCTGTCTTGAGTGAATTTGTTTTTGCAATTAAAAAACAATTCTATCCACTAGATTATATGCAGCAAGCTATGATGAGTTGGCAAACTCTTCGCCAATTAAAAGGGAAGAGTGTACAAAGTTACACCTAAGAGTTTAGAAAGAGAGCTTTGATTCTAGGAATTTATTTAGACACACCAAAAACTTTGTTGAAGTATATAGGTGGTCTGCATAGTTATCTGAGACATACCATTCTCATGTTTAATCCTACTAGCCTTGATGAGGTATCTCTCCAGGCTACCCATCTAGAAGCAAGAGGCAAGAATGTGAACCCAGAGATTAGGGGACCATCCAAACCCACTGCAAGAAAGAACAAGGAAAAGAGCAAGAAGAAATGCAAAGAGAGGAAGGCCAATACTGTACAAAAGGCCAAACCTTCATGCACTCATTGCAAGAAGGATGGACATGATGATGAACATTGTTGGTCTTTGCATCCCGAGCTGAAACCCAAGAAGTTCAATGACAAGAAGAAGAAGGTTGTTGCTGCTGTTCAAAGAGATTTTGGGTTAAACTCAGGTGATGAAACAACCATCACAACCACAAGTATAAAAGGTAAAAATTCTGAAGCATCTACTAGTAATTCTGCCCAAACTATTGATATTGAAGAAAATGAGAGAAGAAGACATGAGCTTTTTCATATTAGAGTTATTTCCAAGCATCAAAATATTGATACTTTGTTTGATAGTGGCTCACAAGTAAATTTAATTTCTGAAGTGATTGTAAAGAAATCGGGACTGCTAACCACACCTCACAAGAAGCCATATCCATTAGGTTGGGTATGTGATAAAGCAAAAATACAAGTGACTAGACAATGTAAACTTAGGTTTTCTTTTTGGTTAGCATTTGTGGATGAGGTTGAGTTAGATATTGTTCCCTTGGATATATGTGGGATTGTTTTATGAAGTCCTTACTTGTATGATAGAAAAGCCATATTCTATAGAGCTGAAAATAAGTATCAACTCATTAAAGATGGAATCGAATATATTGTAAGAGCTCATAAACTCAAGAATAATTATACTCTCATCAACTCAGGACAGATGAAAATAATTGTAAATTCATGCAAGAAATTTTTAATGATGATTGTAAAGGAAAAGAAACCTGAACAAACCAATATATTCGAGGGTTGTGATGCTAAACAACAATCTGATTTAGAAAAGTTTGTATCTGAATATGATATATTATTTCAAAAACCTAAAGGTCTGCCACCAAAAAGGGAAATTGTACATGAGATTAATTTGCAGCAAGATGCTCCATTGCCTAACATCGGAATGTATGGGTTATCCACTTTAGAGAATGCAGAAATCAAGAAGTAGGTACAGGCGTTGCTCGAGAAAGGGTTCATAAGACCAAGCACATCACCATGCGGATCTCCAATCGTGTTCGTGAGAAAGAAGGATGGTTTGTGGAGGATGTGCATTGAATACCGAGCACTGAATAAAATAAAGATCAAGAATCATTATCCCCTTCCTTGCATAGATGATGTATTAGATCAGCTACAAGAAGTTGTTTACTTTTCTAAGTTGGGCCTACGTAGTGGTTACCATCAGGTCAGAGTAGCAGAGCAAGATGCATGGAAGACTGCTTTCAAAACAAATCAAGGGCTGTACTAATGGCTAGTTATTCCTTTTGGCTTAATTAATGCTTCTGCCACTTTCATGAGAGTAATGAATGATGTACTCAGGAGTTTTATTGATGATTTTGTAATTGTATATTTGGATGGCATTATTGTATTTAATAAAACATGGGAAGAAGATTTGCAGCATGTAAAGCAGACTCTAGATGTTTTTAAAAATGAGAATCTCTATGTTAAATTATCAAAATGTGAATTTGGAAAAACATCTTTGAATTATTTGGGTCATATAGTAGGGGGTGGTGAATTGAAGATAGATCCCTCTAAGGTCATAGTCATTGTAAACTGGCCTAAAGCCAAGTCTGCTACTGAAGTTAGAAGCTTCCTAGGGGCAGCACAATATTGGAGAAAGTTTATTGCTAACTTTTCCTTAATTGCAGCTCCTTTACATGCATTGATAGGATTGCTCAAGGTGTTTTAGTGGGGAGGCAAACAGCAGAAAGCCTTCGACACCTTGAAAGAAAAAATTAGTACAACACCAGTACTAGCATTTCCAAATCTTCAACAACTATTTGAGATCGAAACTAATGCCAGTGATTATGCCATGGGAGCAGTCTTGATGCAACATGGTAAACCCATATGCTACCATTCTAAGACTTTTAATTCTGCAATAGTTAATTATCATACATATGATAAATAATTGTATAAATTAGTTTAGAGTGATAAGAAGTGGAAACATTACTTAATGGGCAAAGAAATAATAATACATACTAATCATCAGCCACTTCAGTACTTGCACTCACAAACTAAGTTGCAGCCATTAAGACACTATAGGTCGATGGGTTTCCTACAACAGTTTTATTTAGTCATCAGATATAAAAAGGGAATACACAATAAAGTTGTAGATATGTTGTCCAGACCAATTATAAGTGCATCTACTATACTTCAGCATAATTCAGTAATGCATGAAAGCTACATTGAACAATATTCTCAAGATATAGACTTTAAAGATGTATATGCAGCTTTAAGTAATGGAAAAAAGGTAGAAGAAGTGGATTACTATATTAAGGACCAACTCTTGTATCATTTGGTAAAGCTATACATTCTGCAAACAGAGAGAATTAATATACTTAGGGAAGCACATACTTCTCTGATATCAGGTCATTTTGGTGTAAGCAAAACAATTGCACAACTACAAAGATACTGCTATTGGCCAAAAATGCATGAAATAGTTTCTAGATATGTAAGAGGGTGTACCATGTGTGCTGAAAACAAGCCCAACAATAGAAAACTAGGCTTGTACACTCCATTACCAGTCTCTTCTCATCCTTGCGAAAGTGTTTCCATGGACTTTGTTGGGGGATTGCCAAAATCTAGAAAGGGACATGACTATTTGTATGTTATTGTGGACAAGTTCAGCAAAATGTGTATTTTAATACCTTGTAATAAATAGATTGCAGTTGAACAAACAGTGAAATTGTTCTTTTAGCATGTCTAGGTGCATTTTGGATTACCCACTTCCATAGTATCTAATCGAGACTCCCAATTTGTTGGGAAGTTTTGGTCACGTCTATGGGAGTTAATGGCCACCAGACTGAAGAAAAGCACAACCTTTCATCCACAGATAGATGGCCAAATAGAGGTAGTCAACCAGACAGTGATCTAGTTGCTCAGGGGTTATTGCAGCAAGCATCCCAAGCTTTTGGATGAACATTTATGTTATGTGAAACATGCTTACAACCATGCTAAACATTCTTCTACATAGAGATCTCCTTTTGATACCTGTTTTGGTTTGATAACAAGGTCTCCCTTGGATTTTGTCTTTGACAAGGATATAGCAGTTGCTGGACATAATGATGTGGATAAAGAAACCAGATTCATTGAACAGATCCAAGAGATTCACCAGGCAATGTAGGTACAGTTGGAAAATAGCCAAGCCAAATACAAGGAAAAGCATGATAAACACCAGGTGGAGCACAACTTCCAAGTTGGCAATCAAGTATGGTTGTATATCAACAAGGATAGAATGCAAGGTGAAGGAAAGAAGCTGAAGCCAATAAGGTATGGGCATTTTAAGGTACTTGAGAAAATTGGTGAGAATGCTTTCCGCCTTGATCTACTAGCATACATGCACATCTATTCAGTGGTAAATGCAGAAAATTTAAGATTGTTTGAACCTTCATTAATTGAAGATCCTAAAGAGCAAAGTCAATTGCCTTCCAATCATGATCTGTTGCCTGAATACCTCAATGAGCTACATGAAGATACAGTTCTGGACAGGAAGGTGAGGACAATGCACAGAGGAGATATTGAGTACCTAAGGATTGGACTCAAAGGTTCAAAACCAAACAATGCAAAATGGATAGAGATTGGATAAGTGAGGCAGCAATATCCTCACTTGATTGATGCTTGGAAACCAACTTTTGGTGGTCCAAAATCCTTTTTCAGTGGGAAGGCATGATCCAAATGGATCCAAGGATTCCCTCTAAGTCTTCATGAATTTATTAAAACTCATGCCAAAGACAAAAATCCCTTAAAGGATCGAACACAATGAAAGAGGGACACCTTTAGCGGGGTAGAGAAACACTATCGGGAGGCCCAAAACCCATGAAATCAATAAAAAGACAAGCGGAATAAGTGATGCACAGTAACCATCCGATCTGGTCGATCAACAGTCCAGATCAAATTGGTAATCGCAATCGGCAGTGACTTTCAGCAGAGATCGGCGGGATCCACATGAGTCTTGCAACTGTGATCGGCGAATCGCTATCGGCGGTGGCTATCGACGCTATCGGCAAAGCCCACATAAGAGTTGCGACTTCGATTAGCGGGGAACTTATAAGCAATGTGATAGCAATTTGTGGGGTCAATGAGGACCATTGATAAAGCATGTAGATCGACCGCCCATGCTACATCACCAAATCACAATCGGCAGATCCACAGGAGCAGGGTATGGGTATATACATATATACGATCCGATGGACAGACCCGATGAGATTATGAGCCAGATTGTAGGGATTTTGAAGTCTGCCAAACACCATTTTTAATATATTTTCGCAATAGAGGGACACAACCATTTCGATAAGTGACAACGACCGATAAGCAGACCTGATAGAGAAATCAAGTGTATTGAAGGACTTTTGAAGTCCAACATATCATGTTTTGGTGAAATTCTCTATTAGAGTGCATTCCCGTGTGGAAATGGAGCGCAGAAGTTTCAAAGGTTCCAGAGGCCTGAGGCATTCTTATGTTATGGAAATGGTGGCTGCCTCCCCTTTGGGGCATTAAGCAATTATTGCATAACACTGTAAGAGGGATTTAAAGTGGGCAAGAGCCTGGAGAGACTGAGAGCTGAGCATATGAAACGAACAGGCAATGCGGTTGGTTTTAAAAGCCACAAACAAAGAGAAAATAGGTAGACAATGTTTAACAACAAATGCGAGACAAAGTTTAGAGCAGATTAAGAATTGTGCGGGAGCTTGTGCACTCAGAGGAAGCTTGAGGGATTCAAGTGAAGCTCTTGTTATTGTAATATGTTTGTGTGCGAGGCTCAAATTGAGCTCACTGTTGTAAACAAAACTCTGCTTGAAGACATAATAGAGAGGCCACCACTATAGGCTAGACCAGTAGATGTAGCCTAGGAGTATTGGGTGAACTCCTTATTAAATTTTCTGTGTCATGTGTTATCTATTATGTTTGTTTACTGCTTCATTTTTTGTGCATTTTACAATCTTATCGAACCATTGTATATAATGACATAGACTAATCCATGCACATAAGTTTGTAATACCTTATTAATTAGCTTAGATCTCATTTTCAGATCAGTAGTTGTGCTAAACATAGGGGAGGATCTCATCCCATGTGCGTGGATTATTTGATTTGTACATGCACAGAACATGTATAATCATCCTATTGACAACCTCAGTCTGGCCATTAGTTTGAGAATGGAAGGTTGTGGACTTAGTGAGTTTGGTGTCCAGCATCGACCAAAGACTGGACCAAAATGTATTGAGGAACCTGCTGTCCCAATCTGAGATGATAGACTGTGGGATCCCAAAGTGTACCCACACTCATTCAAAGAAGAGTTTAGCAGTGGCTTCTACTATGATATTCTTCTTTCAGGTTGCCATAATGGCCATCTTTGAGAACCTATCGATGACCACAAAAACAGAGTCATTTCCATTCTTACTGGAAGGAAGGCCTAACATGTAATCCATGGAGATGGATTCCCAAGGTCGACTACGGGTAGGCAACGAGCTATAGAGGCCTTGCTTCTTTATGGTTGGTTTGGCAATGACGCATGTAGTGCATGATCTGATGTACTTCTTGACATCCTATCAAATATTTGGCGAATAGAAATACTTCTGCAGTACTCCCACCATTTTCTCGACCCCGAAATGCCCAGTAGCTCGACTGTAGTGTGCTTCCCAAATCATCTTGGAACACTCGTTTGAAGGAACACAAAGGTGACCCAGGTGGCATAACAAGGCATCCTAGAGGTGAAAATAGGGAACATGCTGACCCTCCAAGAGTGTCTGGTATCTGTGGTTGAATTCTGGGTCATGTTTTTAGAGAAGTGGCCAATTAAAAGTCTTGTGCCCACAAGAGTTGAGCATAGTGGTTAATGCCATGATTGATGGTCAATTGATGCAATCTGCAACATGATTGGTGCTGCCCTCCTTATACTTGATATTCAAATGGAATTGTTGTAGGTATGTGGACCACTTCTGATGGCGATCATTCTACAATTTCCCTTGGGTCTGTATGAACTGCAGGGGTCAGTGGTATATGTGGATGATTTTTTCCTTCCCCAAAATGTAATGATTCCATTGTTCACAGGCCTACACAATGGAATACATCTCTTTCTCATAAGTGGGATACTTCTAGACTGTGTTTGAAAGTGTCTCACTATGATATGTCATTGGATGCCTGTGTTGAGTAAGGACTTCCCCAATAGCATAGTCAGAGGCATCTATCTCGACCTCAAATGGTTGTTGTAAGCCTCATAATGCAAGCACTAGTTTTAAGTAGAGGTGATCTTTCAACTCTGTGAATACCTTCTGTTGAGATTCAGACCAAAAGAATTTTGCTTTTTCTCCTCCCTTGGTGACTTGACTTCATGGCCAAGTGATATGACAAAATCCCAACACGAATGAGCGGTAGAGGTTGGCAAGACCTGGAAAGCTATGAAGCTCTCTCAGAGTGGTTGGAGATGGTCAATCCCGAATTACTTGGATCTTGGCTGGATCCACATGCACCCTCTATTCATTAATAATATACCATAGATACTAAACTTGGGTCATGCCAAAAGTGCATTTCTCCAAATTGGTACATAAATTGTGTTGCCGCAGTGTTTGGAGAACCTCTCGGATGTGATGGAGGTGCTCTTCCCAACTCTGGTTGAAGATCAGGATGTCAACCAAGTATACCACTACAAATGAGTTTATGAATGGCTGCAAGATGTCATCCATTAGCATCATGAAGGTTGCAGGAGCATTCGTCAATCCGAGAGGCATAACCAACCATTTGAAAAGGCCCTCCTTGGCTTTGAAGGTTGTCTTCCACACATTAGAGGGTTCGATTGGTACCTCATGATATCCTAACTTCAAATTGATCTTGCTGAAATATCTTCCCCCCTTCAGTTGGTCTAGGAGGTCATCAATCCATGGGATCGAGTACATATTATGGATAGTGATCTTGTTCATCGCTCGATAGTCAATACAAAGTCTCCATGTCCCATCCTTCTTCTATACCAACATGATCGGGCTCCCACAGGGTGATGTACTCAGGCGGATGTGACCTTTCTGTAGCAGCTCCTGAATCTGCCTCTTGACTTCATCGTTCTCCAGAACGGAGCGCCGATAGATTGGTCCATTGGGCAGTGGTGCACCTGTGGTCAGATTGATGGAGTGCTTGACTTGACAGTGTAGAGGAACCCCTGTAGGGGAGGTGAAGATATCCTTTTACTCCTCCATGACCTTGTCCATCTATAGTTGTCTTGCGGAGGGGCCCTGTCTGGAGGTCATGGCCATCGTATTCTTCTTTCCTTGAGGGCGTATCATCAGGAAAACAAATTTCCCAATTTTGGAAATGAGCTTACTGCATTATGTTTTAGTAACCAAAGAGATGGCAGTAGGCGGTGCTCTCCTATACAACTTATTTCCCAATGTAACAATAACAGTATGGGGCCTTGATTCATACACAGCATGTCACTACCACAAGTATGGTTGTCCTAATAATACATCACAAAATTCAAGGGGAGCAATGTCACATAATACCTCATCTGTGAAGGGCTTGATGTTGTATGGAAGGCGACACTGCTAGCTTACGCAAAGATCCCATCCTTGGTGAAGCCACCTAATGGTGTACGGTTGTGGATGTGTTATGGTCAATAAGCACAACCACTTCACGACCTCTGCAGAAATGAGGTTCTTTTGGCTCCCACTGTTGAAGAAAGAAGTATAGTGGGGAGCCCTTTACACACATCTGTGAGTGGAAGAGACACTCCTCCTCCTTTGGATATTCGGGTTCCTCCTTCTAGATCTTCATGGTGGCAACGGTGGCGTTAGGCTCCGCATTGATAATCTGCTTCCCTTTGTCATTCCCCTTTTCATGTTTTGACTTAGAGTCGTAACGTGCATCCAATTTTGAAACCTTTAGCTCGGACACTAGTGCCCGACACTCACTTGTGTTGTGAGTGGAGCTCTTATGGTACTCACACCACTTTCCCGTGTCCTTTTTTGGCTTCATAGCACTATTCATTGCTTGCCACTTTGGTAGGTTGTCTTGGGCCACCCCGCCTTGGCTTTGTCCCTTGTTTTGCGGTTTGGGGGCACCTTTCCCTTGCTTCAGATTCGTAGATCCAAAGTCTCGCTTCTTCTATTTAAACTTTTGCTCGATCTTGACGAAATATCGATATGTCGTGCCAAGCGAGGAGATGTTCAAGAATTCTATTTCTTCTTGGATGTACTTGTGCAAGAAACCATGGTATTTAAGTACCAAATGATGCTCCATATCCTTGATACCCAACTTTGTGCGAAGGGTATGGAAAATATTGGTAAACTTTGGCATGTCTTGGTCCCTTCCCTGTTGCAACGTGGTCCACATTATGTATTGATCCTCATAGGTTCCGACAGGGTAGCACTACTCCTTAATGGCATCCCAGAATGAATCCCAAGTGGGTGCAGCTAAAAATAGTGAGCATGTACTTTCATCCTTCTACTCACAGTAGATTTCCCAACAATCCTTGATGTGGGGGGTTTCTTTGAGAAGAGCGAAAATAATCTTTTCCCGACTAGAAAAATCATGAACATAAAAATGACCCTCTAGTAGATTTAACCATTTATTGACGACATATACATCTATCTAACCCTTGAATATGGTGATTTCAAAATTAACTTGTACCTTAAACAGTGTGGTATTTCTAGAGTAGTTGTTAGAAGCCGATGCATCGCCCCTGGGTAGCTGCTAAAGGATCTGGGCAAATTTGTCCATCATCACGTTCCTTTTTCACTAGAGGGCTTCTTCGAGCAAGATTTCAATAGGATATCCTACCCCCTCGTCTTTATTTTCATCCACCATCGGAGGCTGTCGAGACTTGCAAGGCTGGTCTTGCAAAGGTTCGAGCAGTTCAAGCCCTAACTCATTATATCCTGACCTTGTTGGGGACATGCAAAGAAAAATAAAGAAAAAGCAGACCACTCTGATACCACTGATCTAGATTTAAACAGGAATGCAAGAAATTATAGAGATCACCATAAACACAGAGATGCAGTGGAAATAATGCTTCGTTTCATTAATGTAAAATAATGAAATATGCTTACAAACATAAATGGAAATAAACTAGCTAGGGCAATGGTAGCTTATCTCTGAGAAGAGACGTGGCAGCTGCATGCCTCTGAACTACCTTACAATGAGGCTCAAGGGCCTTTTTGTTATTGAACAATAAGATAAAACCCTAAACAACCAAAACCCTAGCCCGAGGAGATGTAACACCAAGAGTTTATGGGCCCCGTTTGGGTGAGTTGGACAGCCAATTTCCCGGGGTCACGACTTGGTCATATTATCTCCATTTGATGTACATGATAGCATGTTGGAAAGATCTATTCGAGGAAAAAAACAAAAAATACTTTTTTCAACTGAAAAATAGTTGGCGGTAGATTTCCAAAAAAACGTCATTTAGGGCCTCAAAACAGCTCCGGAAGTTTAGGACCCGAAAAAATGCTCAAAATAGTAAACTGTGCTACAGTTAAGGAAACTGAAAAACTGAAAGAAGTAATTGTGGGGGTCCAAGTGGAATTGATGGGTGACCACCAATATCCACCTAGATCATCTCGAGCCTTATTCTTGCCTTATGCTTACCAATCTTTCTTACTACACGGGTTCCATCAAGAGAATTATCCTTAGCAGCACATTTGTTTATCAACTCCTATAGTCCCTTCACAGCCTTGCTATCGTGCAGTATTTTCACACAAGTATCCAAAATGTTGGTAAGTACAAAGGGGTCAACCTCTATGGGTAGTTTGTCCTCACTTCCTGAGGTAGAGGCCTCAACGAAGCTTTTGTCCACTTCCATAAACGTTTCCTTCGCATGCTCCAGATCAAACCCAACCTCCTTTTCTGGTGCCTTGTTGTTATATGGGAATAGTATCCACACGGATGCTGCTATTCCCACTAAGATGGGTGGCTATCTTAGAAACAAACAATCAAAGTCTACTATTGATTCCTTTTATGAAAATAGATGAGAGGAGAACCAAGAGGGACAACCTGAGTCTTGCGCTTGATTTCCTCTCTTTCTTGATAGATTTTTGCCGCTTGCTCTTTGTCTGCTTAGCTTCAAAAGGACCTGTAGAATCATAGAAACATACTAATATGCAAGAAACAAGGATATAAGTTCATAAATAATGCAGGACCAGATGTGCATTAACCATAGACAAGCATATATAAACAAGTACACAAGAATATGGAAGGAAACAAGAATAGCTTTATTCAGATGAAAAGTAGCAAGAGGATTACAACCATGAGCTCTGACCCAACATCATCCTCTAGCTAGGAAGCCCTTATTCACCTCAAGCAAAGCAAAATCACCCAACACTGTGAATGTACACCAGAATACCAACAACACTTCTCTATAAGTCACAAAATGCCAGCCTCTGGATCTCTATGATGAGGGATCCATATATAGATGATTACAGAGAGGTGAGTCATCTTTTGGGATCTTGATTAGTGTCTTCTCTCTGATATTTCTTGCTTCCACTTGGAGAATGAATATCTCTTACTCATCCCTTGTCAAAAATGGAGTGGCAAGTGTCAGAGGGGAAGCTTCTAGAAGATTCCATGATCTTCCACCTCGCATTTTTGTCCCTGCCATTTGTCCATTCTCCACCATCACAACCTACATAGGAGAAAAACAGTACGCATCACACCCTGTACATTGGGAAGGTGATATGCATCACACCCTCTGCATTAAGCTTTCAGTATGGTCCTGTTTTGACCATTTATGAGCTGTTTTCAGTGGAGAACTTCTGGGAGATGATGTAATCAGTTGACCTTGTTCCTTTAGGCAGTGAAGCAACACTTTTAGGGACTTAAGAGCCCTCAGTTTATGGACATTTATGATTGGGGTTGAAGTGCCCAAAAATGTCTATAACACTTTCCCCCTAAAGCATGAGGTCATTAATCTTTTTTGATGTCAGGTGAAATGCTTTACTATGAGGATATGAAGTTTTTTTGAGCTGGGAGGTGACCTGTAATAAGATACAATACAATACATTATTTGGCAACATTTTTTCATGATCTAGCTGAGGTGGGCATTCCCATGCTCAACTTTATAAACTCATTTTCATGTACATAGGATAGACGATCGCCTGTGTGAAAGACTGATGATATGGACACATCATCCTTTGATTTGGATGATCATATGTTCAACAATGATGTACACTGGATGTTTTTATATTCCTGAATATATTGCAACCCGGATGGATGAAACTAGATCCAGGGTCTTCAAAACGCGGCCAATCATCACTGGGAGTACAAGTCGATCCATGTGAAAAATGTTTTGGAGTCGAACATGGAAAGACATTGCCTGATTACCAGCCAATGATGTAAGCTATTAACAGGCGCGAGAGGAATCACAAATAATGAAAATGACCCTCAAGGTACTACAGTACAATTCACGTGGTGTGAAGAGGGACTTGGCATCAAACACCACGTAAAATCTCTCGGTCAAAGGCCATTGATGTAAACATGTCGCCAAAAGTGAGAAACTTGCCATTGAGGCATGCAAGCTTCAAAGTACTGAAAGGGTTGTTCCTAAGTCAACTTCTTGGATAATGAGTTGATGTCAACAAGAAGTGACCCATTGTAGGAGGGCTTAATGAATCCCACATCAATGACACGAAACAAAGCAAATGATTTTGGAGGTGAAAACAAACTGACGATATAGGGTTCAGGGTGGCGACCACGAAGGAATGAAGCATGAATGTATTGCAGTGGGTGAGACACGGGTGAATTGTCTAAATGACTTCTCTTGAACATATCGGGGACACTGACGATGGATTGGTAGCGTTAACCCCAGAGATGGATGGTGTGATGGACCAATGGTGAAGACCAGTGAACGGAACAACCCAAACCGGCATGGATGCGAAAGTAAAGTGTCCTGTTCGAGAGCGACTTGCTACCAATAACGTTTCTTCTTGTTTTCTTCCCAATTTTCCCCAGTCATTTCTGACCAGTACCTCTTTATTTTTGTCAATCTTGAGGAGGATAACATATGCTTGTTCTATAATCCGCCCTTCGGGCGAACCTGTCGCTATATTTTAGCAAGTCTAATGACAATGAAAGTCGTTCTCGTCCTGTTGGATGAGTTTGTCACTATTTAGTTTTAATGAGTTTAACGATAAAGGTAACTCGGTCTCTTTCAATTTTAGAGAGTCTGAAAGAAACAGAAATAAGACTCCGAAGATTCTTTTTCATTGTGTAATCCCTTAAGTCCGAAAACACGTAAAATAATAAAAAAAGGATGAATTTTCGATCGTTTTAACGAGCCGAACAAGACAAGCGCTCGATCTTTTTTTGTAATAATCCCTCAGGTCCAAAAAGATTAAAATCTAGAGGAGGGATAGCACTTTTGATGCCTTTTAACGAGCCAGAGAGGCCAATCGCTCGGCAATCTTTTCATATTTTACGAGTCAGGTAGAGAGCTTAAAAGACTCATTTTGAGGAACGAGTGATGGTTTCGGGTAGCAGTTGATTCCTGTAAGATTTGGAATTTTCCAATCAACAGCAGTGTTACAAGGATGGCTAGCAGAATCACTTTTCGCAGATGTCCTCGAAGGGGTAAAACAATCATATGGGGGGTGAATGATCGGCTAAAAACAGAGTGGAGGTGATGGAGAGAACACGACCAAGGCTCAAAAGCTGGTGATAAGGCATTCACAATGGTTATTTACCTGTTCATTTTTTAATGAGCTTAAACGCGGGGAGAAACAATTGCTCATGACTTATGTTTATTTTTTAACGAGCTTGAACTATGTACTAAAACTGCTCGTGGAGAGTTTATTTTTTAACGAGCTTGAAATCTACGACAACATTTCTCGCTAGTCGTATGATAAGAAATGTCTCATTCAAGATGCCATTTTTTATGGAGCTTGCACCTTCTGAAGCTTTGCCCCGAATCCTTTCTTTATGCAAGTTAGGAAACGAATAGCCTTACCGGTTTAAAGGGTTAGAGGTCTTACAAATTTAAAAAATAAATAGCTGCTCTTCACTTGCATGCAGAAAGGTTTGCAAGCCCCCAAGTATAGCGAAAAATTTCCAGGTTACCAAGAAAGTTTCATCCGCGTAGCAGATAAAATTCTTCCTCGGCGATGTCTATCGAAACAGACAAAGGGGAGCGGATTCACTCGACATAACCTTCACGAAGGTATCTTATTCCAGTCTGTTCCCATTTTCCTATGAGGATGGGTTTGCCAGACTAGTCATATATCCCTCACGGAAATCCACTATATACCTAAGGTTTTCCTGCCAAAACAGACCAGGGTGCATGCCCCCTAGGTTTCAGTCACATCTTCCTGAATCACTCGTGCTCATCAGGTGGACGGACTAGAGACCGATGAGACATTTCTTGCATGAAAAGACCATTCAGGGATGGCATTTTACTATTTGCGATGTGTGAACTGGGGAATGACATTTGGTCTACGAGCTTGACCATTCTGCCTTCGTGCGGAAAACACATTACTCTAAAGAGTGAGGAGACGATGACTCCCATGCAATAAATATAATCGCATCTAAGGAGTAGATTGTAATCTAAAGGTCCTTGAACTACCATAATGTTCATCTGAACAATTTTCCTTCTCAAAGTAATGGGCACATTTGGAAGGATCCCTAAAGGTCGACTGGTTCCCTTGTCGAAGCCTGTTAGATTTCTCATTTCAGGCAAAAGCGATGGTGAACAAAGCGCTTTCCAAGCAGTTGAGGAAAGGATACTCACAGAAGCCCCTTCATCAATGATAGTACCAACCATGACCATTCTGTAAGCTTGTACAATAATTCTGAATGGTATACTGGCTGGTAAATGGGGTCTGCCTAGTAGATTCCAGTCAAAGGAAACAACTAGGTTGCTTGGTGGTGGGACCGAATAGACGACCGGGTAGGACTCTGATGAAGTTCCTTCCTGTGGTAAAGGAATGGGAGGACTGCCCCCAAGCTCATCTGATTCAGTGTTGATGAAAAGAATTTGAATGGTGTCGTTCTCTTTGTCTTCAGTGACGGTATCATTTGAAGATGAACACTCTGAAGGCAATACCGGGTGAACTGCCGTATCAACCCTTTGACTTTCATCTGGTATGGATTTTGAAGGTTCATTTTCAATGATAGGTGCTTCCGTTGACCACAAGGATGGGCCAGCCGGATTTTCAACAGGTGGAGGGCTCGGCAAGAGTTTTTGATGTCTAGGAGGAAGTCGTAATGGTAAAATCGGACAATTATCTAAAACTCTTTTAGCCTCTTCAAGGAAGGGACAATGGTGGATGGCGTGATTGCCTTCACACAACTTACAAGGAAGTTTAGGATTCCTTCTTTGTCCATGTGCTTCACTTTCACTGGTTGACGGTGAGCATCGAACATGATCGCTAGAGGTTTATGCTACCGGATTGTGCAAACGAGGAGACCAGTCCCTTAAGATTCGAGGGATGCAGGGACAATCTCGGTGATAGTGATCTGCATTGCAAATGACACAAGGAAATTTAGGTTTTGATTGTGTGGTGTGTGGATTTTTGCTAGACGATACTTGGTTGCTCCCTTTCGATTTTGGCTCCTTTTTCTTCTTTTCCTTTTTCTCGTTCTGCTTCTTCTTCTTCTCAGTTACTTGATTTTTAGCTTTATCGACTTTATCAAGTGAAGAGGAAGGAGGAGATGGAGAATCAGATAAAGTAGAAGGTTGGGAGGCAACTCTAGTGTCGTCTAGTTGTTGGTTAGACTGTTCAGGAATTGTGGGATTCTAAATGACAGAGGTAGAGAAGAGTCAGACCGGCAAAACAATTTGTCAATCTTGGAAGTGACAAAGTGGCCATATGGGGAGGACCAACATCTCCCCAAGATAGGAAGGTACTAGGATTTCCTTCACGGGGAAATCCTTGGTTGGTAGACTCCATTTTCTCAACCTAAAGATCAACGGGGGAATTTGTGACGTTATTCTGATTTAAAATGAATTTTTAGATGCTTGGACACAACTTGTTTTTCAATTTTAAAGAGTCGAGAAAAAACAAAAGATGACTCTAGTCACCTTCAATTTTTATTGAGCTTGAAGTGACAAGCACTCAAAGGACCTTTTCCTTTAAGGAGTCTAAAAAGGAGCAACATGGACCTCTCTGGAGATCTAGGCAGAGAGGATTACCAAACCAATTGTAAAACTGCAGAATACTTTTTACAGTAAGGCAGTCGGTCTTCCTGAATGCTGTGTTCAGTGCATTATGACCGATAGGACGACAGACACGGCTTCTTAAGGATAAAGGATGTAGCCTATTGTGGTCTCCCAATATATACGCGACGGTACGTGGGAGCACAAGTCCGTACTGGCACTTGTCGTCTCAGAGTGGAGGAATCACCCAACCAGCACTGAAAGCAACAGTTACCAGGCTTTACGACGCCGGAATACGTCTCTAGCCTAGACCTCTAGATGTTGCGCGTTAAGTTCCAAAGCATTGTTAGATTCATTGAGATTATTTTAAGTTGATCTTGCTTAACAATTTTCCTTTCAGGTTCACCACGTGATGTACGCATAATTCCTAAATGCAGTCTAAGATGATAAAGAGATGTTTTATCTTCTTTCAACAATGAAAATCCTAGCTACTAAAGGGAAGAAAGTCAAGCATCTTTACTTCACAGAGCACAGAGCACACACTAATATGCATAGCCCTAAATCAAGCCAAGCATTAAAAATGCAAATGCACATGCATGTATTGGTTTTCAGCTCTCTTAATGTGTAAATGATGCTAAGAAAGCTATGTGCAAACTGAATTACTTTTAAAGCGACTGTACTCAACAAAATTCTTTTTCAAAACGAAGTGAAAGAAAGAGAGACACTTTGCGATTTTGAAATGGAAATTGCTTTTCGATACTTTAAAACTAGTAATTCAAATTCTATGCAATATTAACTATATAATAAACTATCTAAGACAATGGGATTGCTTTCTAAAACTAAAAACGATAGATATGACACTTTCAGATCTAGAGACGATAGTTCGATTATGGTACTTTTTGAAAAAGAGAACGAAAACGAAGCACAATACATAAAAAACATTTATAGTTCTTTGCACCAAGGAGGCGGAATAATGCAAGAGAAGGGGGTATTCATAGAAGCATACTGATTACAAACAGCAAAAACTCTTGAATAATACTGAAAATAGTGAGAAAAATCCACAGTCAGAGGGTAAAATCAATCCTCCCTGACCATCGCACCTATTACACAGTGAACTCAGTATGCAGCGCACCTACTCCATTCGGGAAGTGCGATGCATACATGTTGCCATGAAGGCAGGGTGCGATGGTTACAGTGTGAGACTTTGAACGAGACTTCACTCATAGTTTGCAATTTAGTTCCAGTGTTTAAGCTAAATAAGTACAGATCAATGTATGTAAAACACAGGGTGATTTAAAAGGTTACTAGAGCCACCACTTAGGGCAATTAAATTGCTTGCAGATCTATTGTTTAATTTATAAACAAAAACCCAAATATTGACTGAAGCAGCATTGATCTACTTTGCATTTGTATGACAAATACAGTTTGAAGGCTAGTTGGCTTGACTTTAGGCTCCGTCTGTATGTTTATAAAAGAAACAAGGATAGATAGGCTAACAAGTAATCTAGTCACTTCCCAGTGGAGTCGCCATTTTGTTATACGGGAATAGTGTCCACAAGGATGCTGCTATTCCCACTAAGATGGGTGGCTATCTTAGAAACAAACAATCAAAGTCTACTATTGATTCCTTTTATGAAAATAGATGAGAGGAGAACCAAGAGGGCCAACCTGAGTCTTGCGCTCGATTTCCTCTCCTTCTTGATAGAGTTTTGCCACTTGCTCTTTGTTTGCTCAGCTTCAAAAGGACCTGTAGAATCATAGCAACATACTAATATGCAAGAAACAAGGATCTATGTTCATAAATAATGCAGGATCAGATGTGCATTAACCATATACAAGCATATATAAACAAGTACACAAGAATATGGAAATAAACAAGAATAGCTTTATTCAGATGAAAAGTAGCAAGAGGATTACAACCATGAGCTCTGACCCAGCATCATCCTCCAGCTAGGAAGCCCTTCTTCACCTTAAGCAAAGCAAAATCACCCATCACTCTGAATGTACACCAGAATACCAACAACACTTCTCTATAAGTTACAAAATTCCAGCCTCTGGATCTCTGTGATGAGGGATCCATATATAGATGAATACAGAGAGGTGAGTCATCTTTTGGGATCTTGATTAGTGTCTTCTCTCTGAGAGTTCCTGCTTCCACTTGGAGAATGAAGACCGCTTACTCATCCCTAGTCGAAAATGGAGTGGCAAGTGTTAGAGGGGAAGCTTCTGGAAGATTCCATGATCTTCCACCTTGCATTTTTGTCCCTTCCATTTGTCCATTCCCAACCATCGCACCCTACAGAGGAGCAAAACAGTATGCATCGCATCTTGTACACTGGGAACGTGATATGCATCACACCCTCTGCATTGAGCTTTCAGTATGGTCAATTTTTGACCATTTATGAGTAGTTTTCAGTCGAGAACTTCTGGGAGATGATGTAATCAGTTGATCTTGTTCCTTTAGGCAGTGAAGCAACACTTTTAGGGACTTAAGAGCCCTCAGTTTATGGACATTTGTCATTGGGGTTGAAGTTCCCAAAAATGTCTATAACACTTGTGGACCCATCCACCTTCTTCAGGTTGTTTTCCCTTATCATCACCAGACACGATCCTACTTTGCAATACAATATTCACATTCGGGTCCTCTTCGTGGGGCTCCGTCCTCATCATCTGTATGTTCTGGGTAGGATGTTGAGGTTGCGCCTTCTTCTCCTACATCTTGGCCATCAAAACAAGACATTCTTCGATTGTGTGGTAAAACTAAGTTCAATATGGACATCATGAGCCTGTTTGATTCGTACACTCCCGTGCATAGTGTCTTGGCGTTTTGCAATTATAACAAATGACCATCACACTCCCCTACCAGGTCCTCCTCCTCCTCGGCCTAGTCCATGCCCGTGATATCCTCTCTGCATTCCCCCAATGCCCTGATTCAAAGTTTGAGTTTCTTCTTGCATTCGATATGTAGGCATCCTCTCCATCATTAATTCATAGCTTTGACAGTGGCGTTCATCATGGCCCACTGATTTGCAAAAATTGCAGAACAATTGTTGTGGTATTTGTACAAACTTTTTCAGCAAATGACAATTTTTTGTTACATGTTTTTTGGACACTTGATAAATAGCACACCATATATTGGACCCCGCACTTGGTCCTATTGGATCTTCATACGTCAAGGACATAGGCCCCCCTATTGTCAGGTAATTCTCAAAGACAAGGTAGTGATCTTTATCATGCCCATGGTTTTTACACTTGAGAAACCAAACTTCTTTGTGCACCTCCGGCCAAGTCGCTTTTTCCTTTTTTAAGCTCTGCAATTCTAAGAAGAGGTTCTGCAACTCTACATGAATCTTTTGAACTCCCAAATAAGTGTCGTGGATAGGTGTCTCATTCAATCTCATCGTGATTTCCAGGGATTCTGCCTAAGTTCCTATCTTTTGTTGTGATAAAGAAATCATTAAGTGGTGCAGGAGCGCAGCTATAAACCAATCACAGTGTTGGCTATCTGTGAGATTCATATTAGCTTTGTGGATCGCATACTTCAGTCTTTGATCTAGCTCCCATGGCATTTCAATGGGCCTCATCATGATTTCCTTAAATCCAATGACCAATTCCGAGGCAGATTTAGGCTTATTGAATTCCTTGTTCAAAGTGGTCTGAGTATCTGCCAATGACGCCAATGTATTATTAGTACAGTACTTAACATACCATGTCAGTGTACAGTCCTGCAGAGTGGTTACTAACAATGTCTTCTTTATATTATCATCCATAATTGGTTGTGTTGTCCACATAGCCTTCGCAACAAACCAAAACTGATCCAGATCCTCACTTCCTAAGCCCTTGAAAAGTGGAAACTTCATTATATTTGACATGTTGACCAGTGACAGTGGAGGTGGTGGTGTGGGTGAATTAGGTGTATGTTGTGGAAGTGAAGGTGGAGGTGTTATGGATGGGTGAGGTATTTGTGGAAAATCCTGCCTTATCAACTAGACAACACTCTGCGGTGAAGCTTGTGCTGCTCCTTCGTTGTCACTTGAAGGATGTCCAACCAATGGACTATATTCAAGACCTAATATTCCTTGATTTCTAAAGCTTTGTCCACTTTGTGTAGATATAAACATCAAGGTAATGGCATAACCCACTTTTCACACAAGATCATCTCAATCCAAGTATTCAAATATCTCAAGTATGTACCTCGCAGTCCCTTGAAGAAACATCACTCTACTTCGCTGTAACTAACTGAGGTATCAACAACAAACTCTGTAACAAATCCTTTGATGACTAGATCAAGCCAGTCATCAAATGCATGTGCGATCTTATCTTCAGAAGCTTCCAACCTCGGCATGAGCTCTGAGGTCCACACTATCGAACCGTGAAGCCTCCACCTTCCTTGGTCATCTACCAATTTAGTGATCCACTCATATAGTTTGATCAAGAAGGTGCAGAAGAAGATTTCATGTAATTCTGTGTATAAATACTTGTCTAACCATTATTCTTTTGTTAGACGTGGATTTCTATTTTCTTGCGCCATGAATTCATGGATATTTCTATCCAACCACTTCTCAATTTCCTTCTTGGTCGGATTCCAATGATGTGGCATCACATGTCTCTTTATGTAGATCTCATCCCCAACAATGGAATGATTTTTTGGCTTAAGGGGTCCTGACCCAGGTTTAGAGTTAGTTACGCCAAACAAATCCCTACACTATTGGCCCTTTTGGCATCAATCCGTGGTGTGTGGACTGAAGTCTCACCCAAAGTAGTATGGGGGGATGCCGAAACCAAGATTCCGCACATAGAGGTTAGTGTGATGTCTTTTTGGCGACCTAGATATTCCTTCATGCAAATCTCTATGCTCCTGTAGCCTAGCATTGTAACTTCCCTAAATCAACTTCTAGACCTCCATTAGGGTCTATGGTTGAACTTTGCCTTGAACAAGCCAATTAGCTACTTACGCGCACCTTAGATTACCCTTAGATCATTGATTACTCAGAATTACCTAAGTGTTGGATAACTTTAACAGAAAGCGTTATGATCTTCGCGTACTCACTTAACATTAATTATGTTCAGATAACAATATAGATTAAGTAAAGTCGTGCATCAATACATCATTATTTTATAAAACCATCATTCATCGCATCATATAGCGCATTCATACATAACATAAGTAAAGGTAATAAACATAGGAATTTTTGTAACAATCTTCTTTATTGATATTCAGCAAAGGTTTATAGAGTGAAAATTTCCTTGCACACTCAGCTACAGTGGTCCACACACTCAGCCGCTAACACTACTCTAGGCCTCTGTGCACTCCATTATAGAGCCTTTTCCTCCTCTAAGACTTCTATCACGATCTTCATTCTATTGACCAATTACATTCATCATATATTATCATCGTCGTGCCTTAGACTCTCTAAGACACACCTATTTATACAATCCCATGGTCCGCAGACCATGGGTAGATCTTCAAAGTCGACTCAAGTTACATAAAAGAAGGGTAAAACCCTTTTTGGGTCTTAACTAACTACGTGCTCCATGACAACAATTCGCAGAGACTTTACATATTTTTACATAAAAACTTGGGCTTTTGTCCCAAGACTAACCCAGGGGACCCCATCCCAACAATGTGCAAGGGTGTCATCAAGTTATCATGAGATGAGGACGTTGATGAAAATAAAGGCATTTTTACCTTGGATTTCCATGGGAAATTGGATATGAGGGGACAAGCTATTTAAGGTGGGAATGGAAAGAGTTAAGAGTAGGATGACCATGGGGCCAGATGACAAAGGTGTCATTTACAAAGAGAACCAAACATTTAGGCTTAAGGGGGGAGGAATCAATGATGGATTATTCAAATTGTTCCATATAGAGGTTGGCCAACACAGGGAATAAGGAGGATCCCATGGTAGTTCCTTTAGTGAGCTTATAACAAACCCCTTTAATTAGAAAACAAAGTAGAGCTAAGATAGATTTTGATAAGGTTCAAATTTTTTGGATCCACTAGCTTAAAGATTATATTGATAGCCTCAGGAACTAGAATTTTGGTAAATAGGAAAACAACATCAAAACTAATAAAAAGGTCATTGTCATTAGGATGAGAATGTTGAGTTTTTTTAATAAAATCAACTGAGTCTTTGATAAAAGAGGGGGCTTTTCCAACAAAAGGTCGAAGTTTGTTAGTAGGTAACTCAAAAAGAGTGTCAGTAGGGGCTCCTCTAGCATTGACTATGGTTTTGAGAAGAATATCCTTCTTGTCTACTTAAGGTTTCCCATAATTCCTAAGGTATGAGGGCTATGACAGATAAGACAGTTTTGGATACTAGGATCAATGAAGGAGAATTTGATGGTCTTAATAACTAACGCACTAATCAAGTTGAGGGGTTTCTTGGTGATTTTTTTGTAAGAGGAGGAGAATGAGAGGTTGAGAAGTTTCGATTCATAGGTAAGAATTTTCATAAGAACTGAGGCATTTCCTTTATATGCTTTGAGGATAACAAATTTTGTGTTTCCATTGAGCTATTGAATGACTTGAAATTCATCTTTGGGGAGATTAGCTTTAGGAGGCTTATGTTGCTAGAGAATCCCAACACAATATTTTCATATTTCTTCTACTTCATGGGAAGGAAGATGATGAGTAATGATTTCTATAATGCACATAATGTGTTCTATTGGGATGCAATCGGGGTATATGGAAAAATTAAAACCCTTTTGAGAAGGCAGTGTTAATTTTTCTTAAGGTGACATTGTTATTTTCTATGATAGTTGCATTTCATCATTAATACATTAATTTCACCCCATTTCATCATTACATTATTTAGATTTTCTCCATTATACATCATCATATGCAATTACATAGCAAGAAACAACATCACCATTATCATCAATGCAGCGGAATATAAAAGGGACAACAGAAGAAAGCATGCACACACATAGAGACACCAAGATTGGTCCAAGACTAAGGCAAAACCCACTATGGGGAAAATCCTTGCAAATATTCTTCTTATTAGATCATCATCAAATGATGTAACAAAAGAGAGTACAATGATCCATCACTTTATATATGTAACAAAAAAACAATGATATCTATGAAACAGATCTAATCATGCTAGGAATTAGAACCCTCATACTAATGGTTGCAATGTACTGTCACAAACTGATGTCAACTGATGTATATTGTTTTCAGTATGAGAAACAATACTAAGTACTATTATCGTTGTGTCGAATGCTATTGAGTATTTTTGTCACTATCAATTAGCCCAATAAATATGTTTGCAACGAAAACTAACAAATCAAATATATAGATCTACAGATCTATATAATAGTAGAGAGAAACCGAAGTTTACCTTATCACTGAATTCCATTGAAGCCAAGATGTGAAACCCTAGATATGAATTGGGTTGCCCTCGTCAACATTGTCTGTGAGTGACTGAAACTTTTGGGTCACTCTCATGAATATAGTATGCAAGTGAATGTCACTGCAGAGTGACTCCCAGGAGGTCTCTATGCACGTGATTCTAGCACCGAATTGAAAATTCCCAAAGTAGCTCCCTATCCGAGTTGTATGGGTGATTGACAAACCAAAGTTGCACCCTTTCTAAGTTGTATGACCGACAGAGATGACAGGGTTGCTCCCAGGGCTACCTGGCGCGAGTGAGCGAGGACTGAAACCTTCCGATCTGCCTCTAAACCTAGAGTAACTCCCATAAGCCTCTATGCAAGTTTCCAACGGTCAATATTTACTCTAATAGGCTTGTGTGCCAACGAAGAGGGACCATAATGCCTTGTTTTGTGCCACCAACGAAGATCCAGAAGACCCTAACCCAGAGTGAATCGTTCGCCTATGATCTCGGACCCTTGAGCGAACTCCTTCCATAAACTATGCAAACCAAGAAAAAAGGTAAGAGAAGATGTGTGCAAATGATCTTGAGGTATATTTTATTTATAGGATTTCTTAAGTGGTCACTTTTGGTTAAGGCTCACCCAAGCAATTACTTATGTGGTGTTAGAGTTGGCTTGGTCAAGTCCTCCGTCAGGGATCAAAACTCTTTATGCATTTCATGATTAGGTGTCCCGCTCCTCTCTTCCAATTGCATTTCGCTAGGGGCATACCATGACCTGATATAGAAAGTCATGCTAGTTAGTTTCGCTCATGTCTGGCCCATTGATGGTTAACGTCTTGGTCCAAAATTAATGAAATTCATGATAGTAAAGGTCTGGTCCTATTTCAGGACAAAGTCATTCTTGGTTTGAGTCTAGAAATTCAACAGTTTGGTCTTTGAAAAGACATGACCAGAAACCAGCTATGCAGGCCAGAGGGAAATCTTATACAGCTACACTGCAGAAAGCTTCATCATCACTGCAAGAAACATCGACTCTTCTTCAAAACTCTGTTTTGAAGAAAAGTCAAACAAGGTCAACCATGACAAAATTTTCCAAAAAATCAACAATTGACATTTTCAGATGCAGTCAAGGATTTCAAAGCCAGATGCCCCGTCTCACCGTCCCTGCAAAGATGTGCCAAAGATTTCATCATTTGAGCCAAAATTTCAAGGAAAAAGCGAAACTCAGCGTGTTTAAAGGTCAATGAAAAAGTGCAGAACACAAACATTAGAAAAGGGGTTTTTTAAAGAGGAAAAAATCAAACCAGTTTCTCTCAAGCCTATAAATACATATTGTGGCCCAAAGCAAAGCCATTGTGCCATTGGAGACTTGGAAAGACATTGCAGAAGGTGGGAGAGTGAGATTGGTAAGAGTTTGAGTGAGTTGGGAGGTTACTTGGGAAGCGCGGTGCACATAGGCAAGAGCTCAACACACTCACCACGTGCGATGCATACACAGCCAGCCCGTCGTTGAATGAATATACAGGCATGGTGCACTGGGAAGAGCACGCGGCGTACACAGTCCAACAACTAAAAAACAAAGCGGAACCATTTCAAATCTTTGTGAAGCCCATCAAATCAAGAGGTAGGCTTTATGACACCTCTTGTACATCAATTTTGTCAATGATATGGTGTTTATAAAATGTTCAAACGATACCCAAAAGCACAAGGCCATCCATGGAAAATATCATGAAGAAAAATGATAAATGGGTTGCAAAATTGTGATGATGCCACCAAGGTTCTACTCCCCTCCCCTTGTCCCCTCACCCCTCTTCATTCTCACCTCCCCTCCATCATGTTTCCTAAGAAAATCACCCTAAATTCACCACTAAAACCCCCTCCCTCATTTTTCAAAGCAATCTTGGTGACTTTCACAATGCGCGACGCACACACGAGGTGGCGTGGCAAAATCAGGACACGCGGCGCATTGGGAGCCCGAGCACAGTGCAAAATTGCCACTGGCGCGACACATACCCGGTGCGCAGCGCACTGGGCAGAGCGTGAGGCGCACAGACTTATAAGCCCAAAATGCACCAAATTTCCCAAAAAAAATTGTGAATGACCCTCAAGGTTGGAGAGGTAGCCCAACTACCTTCACCATTGGTGTTTAAACTTGAAGAGCAATGTTATTATGATGACCATGAAATCAAATGCAAAAGTGTTAAAAGTAAAACAAAGATTATATAAAGAAGGTTAGGAAAGCTAGGGTTTTGCTACAGTGACTTTATTGCTAAAGCATGCTCCTACCCTACCTCTATTAGCTAATCCTCCTGTAGCAGTTTCCCCTAATAATCACCCTAGCTCCACTGTAATCATATCCATATGTCCCCTCTATTGATATGGCTCAAAACATCCAAACCATACTCTATCAACGCCATACTCAAAAACTCCCAAATCCCTGATAAATTTCTCCTTTTAAACCCGTATTCCTCTTTTCATCATTCCCCTCCTAAACTCCCCTGTTTTATTGTCCCCTTGGTGACAAATTTTCAGAGCATCTATCAGTTCAGTGGTTTCAGAGGGCAGCAAAGAAATTTAGGGTACAAACAAAAACAATGACATCGGAGACTTCATCAAATTATGAAGGGGAAACTCACAGTGATACAGCTTCAGGGGAACAGACTCCCCAGAGACCTAGGAGTGGCAGACATGTTAGGGATGAACCAAACACCCTCACTGAGTTGCAAGCATGTCCTCTTGCTATGTCTTGTTTCCACCACTTGGCATGTTTCGAATTTTGTCAGTGGGTGGCAAATGTTAGAATTCATCATGAGTTGGCCCGCCTCTTTACACTTAACCTACATGGAGGACAGTCTATCTTGGCAGGGGTCACTTTCACATTGTCACCTGAAACCATATCAGTGACAACATGCATACCGAATGTTGGAGAACAGTAGCACAAGAAGATGAAGGTGGAGAGGGAAGTTTATAAGCCTTACATAAAGGCCAGTTGTTTGAGTGAGCTCACGAAAGTTTCCCATTCAGATTTCTGAGAGATGATTATGTTCCGCTCATGAGATTGATCATGAAATACTTCAGTTGTGAGGGGAGGTTTTCTCGCATTAATGCTTATCACATCAGGTTACTCATGCACTTCACCAGGGTGCGTATGATGAACCTCCCATTTTTCATTTGCGGAAACATAGAGAGGATGAGAAATTTCATGCAACATAAGACCCCTCGGCAGCAGCTCAACAGTGTATATCACTTTGCTCTCATCCAGATTTTGGTGGATCATCAGTTGGGATTGCAGGGCATTACCTGGGAGGACTTCACCTCCCGTGACGTCTTCAGCACTGCACAGGTAGTACCAGAGGCAAAACATGAGATAGGTGGTCCTTCTCATCAGCATGAGTGCCATGAGACCAATATGGTTCCATTTTCCGTCACATATCAGAGAGGCTATCCGAAAGGCACCATGCCTTTGTTTGCAGCAGCAAAGCGAGTGTTATCTCCACCCGGGGTCGAAGGGGCCTTACTTTCGACATTGACTACATAGCTATTGGACAAGGGCAAGGATCTCGTGCATGATGAGGGGTCATCAGGTGCACAGGAGACCGGTGTCATCCTCATTCCGGATGAAGAGACAGAGGCAGAAAATGCCAAACTTAGGATGACCATTCAGGAGCAGGACACGGAGATCAAAGAATTGATGCTAAATTTTGAGAGGGCTAGATGGGTCATCAACTATCTGGAGCAGAGGAAAAAACAATTGGAAGACCAGCATGTGATCATGGAGCTGCAGAATATTCGTGAGCATCGCCTAACTGCCCAGTAGAGGAGGATTGAATTCACTTCATTAGAGCAACAGGTTATGGATGATCGTGAGTCAGTTCTTGAGAGAGTCAACATGCACCTGGAAAAAATGTTAAACAAGGCCAACAAAGACAACACACTGCTGAGACACATGGTTCATCATTACAGGGCACGAAACTTGAGTTTGAGAGCCCGAATAAGGAGTTTGAAAGCAAAACTGAGGAAAGCCACAAAAGGGGAAAAAAGGGCAAAAGAGCAAGATAGGCTGAGGATCTTGGTTGAGGCCTCCTTGCCTCAGCAAAGCACCCCATAGAGAACTTCCAGCCCAATCTAAAATATTTGGGCAAATTTTGGTCACAGGGATATTTTTTGGGCGAAAAATAGGGATTTTCTCCCTGTCTGCCGCGCACCCTGCGCGATGCTAAAATTGTAGCACTCCAATCGAGAAAAAGTTTGAATTTTGGGATTCAGCATCAAAAATTACATCTGCTGGTGTCCGGGCTAGAAATTTTGATAGGTTTTGGGTCACCTAAAGGTCAAAACACGCCCAAAAATGGCCTTTCTGCCAGTTTTTGGACACATAGAAAACAATCTTGGGAAAATGAAGACTTGGAGGAGAAAATGAGCTTCAAATTTTGAAATTCTAGTGGGGTTGGAAAGTAGACAGGACAAGCTTTCTAACAAGCCCACTTGGGCACATTTTGGACACCTGGAAGTGCCCCAAAACAGGTCCCAAAGTAGTACGATGCACAGAGAAAAGCGCGCAGCGCACAGAGGAAAAATTGCCAATTTGCTTCCATTTCGCGAAATTTCGGTTTGCGACTTCTCCAAGTGGGCCCGCTCATCTACACTTTAGTTTTTTGGCACCAAAGGCACATTTAAATTTTTTTTTCTCCAGATTGGCTTCTATCCAAGTGGCGAAGGAAGGCAAATGGTCACCCTAAAGCCAAATGTCATATTTGCAGTGCTACACCTCTAGCTATTGGTTGGCTCTCCATCTCCATTTCAAAATGATTTGAGTAACTTCCCAACCCCTGGGAATTCTATCTCTTCCTCACACATTATATATATTGTATGCAAGTTATTTTCAAAAGGTTGGCATGTAACTTATGGGAAACTGTGGGAAAGAAACTTTGTTTCTGCATTGTATATTTTTACAGAGAATTAATGAAAGGCAGTGACTCTGTTTCATGAGATTCCTGTGGTTGTGAGTATAGAAAGTGTTTCTCTTATGTCTCATATGTATCTTGTTATGTTTTGTATTCCATTTCGCATTCATTTCTGGTGAAATTTTTCGAGTGAGATCAGGTAGAATTCAATTCTATTGCTCTACGTGTGCGAAAATTCCATATACCGTGTCCATTCTTCTATTTGAAAAGGATTCATGTCGCCCATTCCCTTTTCAAATTCTTAATCATTCTCTCCATTTCTTTGTTATGTTCCATAGTTTCATTTCATATCCATTTCTGGTGAAAATTTTCAAGTGAGATCAAGTAGAATTCAATTCTATTGCTCTACCTATGGGAAAATTTCATATACAGTGTTAATTGTTTTGTTTGAAAAGGATTGATGTCGCCCATGCCCTTTTCAACTTCTTAATCAATCTTTCCATCCCACCACATTTTAAAACTAAATTGCTATGCTTTCAGCCTACCTTGCCTCATGAGATAATCTGTGCCTTCATTTTAAGCTCTCTGTTCATTGAGGTCCAGTGGTCCCATAACATCCGAGAAATACAGTCATTCATAAAAATCACTCCTTGTTTTCATTTCCACTTACTAGCCTAAGACAGATAGTTCATTGTAAGTCATCTCAGTCCTTCTCGTTTATCTATTCACTAAGTGTGACCCGGAGAGATCCCTCTCCTGTTCTGGTAGGGCTAGCTACCAGACTGAGTGTGGTTTGTGGTTACCCTGAATTTTGCCTTCCTTCAGCCTGAGGCAGCTTTAGGTGCTAACATAATGGCAACCATACTAGGGAAGACTAAGTTTGAAATCAAATCCCCTTGTTTCTTAATAATTTTGAGCTCCCGGATGATGAGCTTAGGATTAGAAAGGCTGAGCAAGTTGGTTGTGTCCTGTGAATTTTCTCAATAGCACGCTGGCTTCGAGATGAATACCAGAGCCAATCCAGACTCGGATCCTCCTCATATCTTCAAAAACCCCAATGTGATCCCCAGGCTCCTTCGGCAAGAGAGCACCATAACTCCCGTGTTCAAATCCCATTCATGTCCTGACATTTTTGAGTATATTGAAGAGCTTGTGTTTGACAATCGATTAGAGATATCACTGTTTGAATCTAAATCCAAAAAGGCTGTTGATTACACCATTCCCGATCCACAATTTCTTGTAGATGTTTAGATGGAAAGAGCTAACAGATTAATTGATAACTACATTGCCACACAGCCTCAAACTCCAAGTACAAGCCCCTTTCAGACTGTTCACACTCCTCTAACACCCCCAAGGCCAAATCCCCCAAAAATGATGGTTGCATGTTTTGTACCCCTTGTTCTGCCCCAACTTCTAGATGATATGCCCGCTGATTACCAAAGCAAAATCCCATTCTCTTATGGCTCTCCTAGCGGCATTACTGTACAGCAACACGTGGAGCGAATGACAGACTTCTACGAACTTTATGATATGAATGTGGAGAACATGTTAATGAGGCTCCTTATACAAACATTTGTAGGTGAGGTGAAAATGGTTTAGAGGTTTACCGGCAGCAAGTATCGCCACCTTGGCAGACCTACAAAGAACATTCATGAACCGCTAGGAAGTGAAAAATAACCCTCTTCAAATTCTGTCCGAGTACGAGCAAATCAAGAGAAACATTGGTGAGTTAGTCCAAGATTATTGCACGAGATTCAATACCATATACAATGAAATTACAGATGATCTAAGGCCACCCGTGATCTAGGTGGATGTTGGTGGCCACCCACCTATTCCATTTGGACCCCCGCAACTGTCTCTTTCAGTTTTTCAGTTTCCGTAATTGTAGCACAATTTACTATTTTTAGCAGTTTTTTCGGGTCCTGAACTTCTAGAGCCGTTTTGAGGCCCTAAATGACATTTTTTGGGAAATCTGGGGGCAACATGAGTCCATGGCCTGATGTTTCCCTTCCCAAAGTGGTAGTTCTCGAATAGATCTTTCTAACAAGCTATCATATGCATCAAACAGAGATCGTATGCCAAAGTTACGACCCCGGGAAATTGATTACCAATTTACCCAAAACGGGGCCCACAATTTGGTGTTTCATCTTCTATGGTTAGGTTTTGGAATGTGAAGGGTTTTCCATTGTTTATCAATAATAAATAGGCCTTCGAGCCTCATTGTAACACAGTTTGGAATAGTTCAGAGGCATGTAGCCGCCACGTCTCTTCTCAGAGATAAGCTACCATCGCCCTAGCTGGTTTATTTCCATTTCTGGTTGTAAGCACATTTCGGTATTTTCCATTAATGAAATGAAGTATTCTTTCAACTGCATCTTTGTGTATATGGTTATCGCATCTCTGTATTTATGGTTATCTTTGTAATCTATTGCATTCATGTTTAAATCCGGATTAGTGGTATCAAAGCGGTCTGCTTTTTCTCTGTTTTTCTTTGCATGTCCCCAACGAGGTCGGGATATAAGGAGTTAGGGCTTGAACTGGTCGAACCTTTGCAAGACCAGCATCGAAAACCCTGACGGCCTCCCATGGCGGATGAGAAGAAAGACGAGGGGGCAGAAGATCCTATCAAAATCTTGCTCGAAGAAACCCTCGAGCGACAATGGAATGCGATAATGGACAGTTTTGCGCAGATCCTTCAGCGGCTACCCAGAGGTGACGCATCGGCTTCCAGCAGCTACTTTGGATACGCCACTCCCTTTAAGGTACAAGTTAATTTTGAAATCCCCATCTTCGAGGGTAAAATAGACGCAGATGCCATAGATAAATGGTTAAATCTGCTAGAGGGTTATTTTTCTGTTCACGAATTTTCAAGTCGGGAAAAGATTGTTTTCGCTCTTCTCAAAGCAGCCCCCCACGTCAAGCACTGGTGGGAAACCTACTACGAGAAGAAGGATGAAAGCACAGGCTCGCTATTTTCAGCCTCACCCACTTCGGATTCATTCCGAGGTGCCATCAAGGAGCAGTACTACCCTGTCAAAAGCTATGAGGACAAATACATCAAACAAACTACACTGCGGTAAGGACGGGACCAAGATGTGCTTGAGTTCACAAACATATTTCACACCCTTCGCACACAGTTGGGTATCAAATATTCTGAGCTGCATCTAGTACTCAAATACCGTGGCTGCCTACACAGATACATCCAGGAAGAGATGGAGTTCTTGAACATCTCCTCACTCGGCACAACATACCGGTACGCTGTCAAAATCGAGCAAAAGTCCAAACAGAAGAAGCGAGACTTTGGATCTGCAAATCAGAAGACCAAAGGACAAAGCCAAGGCGGGGTGACCAAACACAACCTGTCGAAGCCACAAGAAAAGAACAACACCACAAAGCTGAGGAAGGACACAGGAAAGTGGTGTGAGTTCCACAAGAGTCCCACTCATAACACAAGTGAGTGTCAGAACAAGCAGTCGTCGGTGGCCGAGTTGAAGGCTTCCGAATCAAATACATGTTCCAACCTTGATCCGGAACCTGACAAGGGGAATGGAAAAGGGAATCAGATCATTGATGCTGATCCCAATACCACAGTTGCCACTGCCAAGATCCAGAAGAATGAGCCCGAAGAGCCAGAGCAGGGGGAACGTCTTTTCCACTCACAGATGTGGGTGAAGGGTTCGCCGCTGCAATTCATTGTCGACAGTGGTAGCCAAAAGAACATTATTTCAGCAGAAGTCATGAAGCGGTTGGGCCTACCAGCTACACCACACCCACAACCATATAGTATCGGGTGGCTTCATGAAGGACAAGATCTTAAAGTTCGCCAGCAGTGCTGCCTTCCCTACAGCATCAAACCATTCACAGACGAGGTATTGTGTGATGTTACACCTCTGGATGTTTGCAATGTATTATTAGGCCAACCATACTTGTGGAGGCAACATGCTGTGTATGAATCAACGCCTCGTGCTATCATTATTTCTTTGAATAATTCGTTATACAGGATACCGGAGGTAGCCCCACCTACCGCCACATCGTAGATCATTGCTAAGAAAGGCAGTAAGCTCATCTCACAGACTAGGAAATTCATCTGTATGGTTCACTCCCAAAGTAAGGGGAAGATCGTTGCTACATCCATGACCCCCGCAGAGGGTTCCTCCACGCAGCAGCAGCAGCAGAGGGATACATTTATGACAGAACACATGAACAACTTCTCCTCATCCACAGGAGTACCACATATGTTTCAGGTGGGTGGCAAAGTTTGGTTACATCTACAGAAAGAATGCCTTACAAGAGCCCATCAGAAGCTCAGACCACTCCAACATGGTCCTTATAGCAGTACCAAGCCTGTGGGGAACAATGCTTTGGAGCACAACATTCCTCCATTCCCTCACCTACACCAAGTGTTCAATGTGGATCATCGTCGACCATGCTTCCCACCATTACTAGACACATCAGACAGTGCAGAACAAGTTCAGCAGATGGCAGAACTCAATGCAATGGGGACCATTACTTCCTAAGGGGGGAGGAATGATCCAGGTGGATGTTGGTGGCCACCCACCTATTCCATTTGGACCCCCGTAACTGCCTCTTTCAGTTTTTCAGTTTCCGTAATTGTAGCACAATTTACTATTTTTAGTAGTTTTTTCAGGTCCTGAACTTCCAGAGCCGTTTTGAGGCCCTAAATGACGTTTTTTGGGAAATCTGGGGGCAACATGGGTCCATGGACCGATGTTTCTCTTCCCGAGGTGGTAGTTCTCGAATAGATCTTTCTAACAAGCTATCATACGCGTCAAATGGAGATCGTATGCCAAAGTTATGACCCCGATAAATTGATGTACCAATTTACCCAAAATGGGGCCCACAATTTGGCATTTCATCTTCTAGGGTTAGGTTTTGGAATGTGAAGGGTTTTCCATTTTTTCTCAATAATAAATAGGCCTTTGAGCCTCATTGTAACACAGTTCGGAACAGTTCAGAGGCATGTAGCCGCCACATCTCTTCTCAGAGATAAGGTACCATCGCCTTAGCTGGTTTATTTCCATTTCTGGTTGTAAGCACATTTCCTTATTCTCCATTAATGAAATGAAGTATTCTTTCTACTGCATCTTTGTGTATATGGTTATCGCATCTCTGTATTTATGGTTATCTCTGTAATCTATTACATTCCTGTTTAAATCCGGATCAACCCATGAGACTAGCCATGGTGAAATTCCCTAATGGTTTTGATGCTGATATGGCTTATCAATTGAGAGAAAGGGAACTAGCCATAATTGAAGACATGCAGAGAATTGTGGTCAGCGTTGAGGCGAACCTGCTATCCAAAAGAGCTAGAGCGAAAGTAGAGAAGAATAGCGTTGCGAAAGAAGAATCTTCTGCAATAGATCAGCTTCTCAAAAGAGTAGAACAGATGTTTGAAAGGGTGAAACTTGACAAGCCAGAATCACAAGTGAGGAATCCTAACTTTCGTGGTCAGCAGCAGCCACAGTATAGGATAAGACAGAGAGATCAGCGAACTCAAGAGCAGACTGCACAACAGTCGGTACAAACACTTTTGCAGCAGAATTTTGTTCATGGACTAGAGTCAGACAAGGATGGGAATGTAATAGGTGAAGAATACCATCTCTTTACCCCAGATGACTTGCCTACTTACATTACCGAAGAAGAAGAATGTGTAGTGAATTCAGCTGCACACCAAGACACTAATTTTATTCTAGCTAGTGAAAATGTGTTGGAAGAAGAATCAGAAGAATATCAAAGGGGGTATATGAATGCTCTGTCTGCACAACAACAATGATATTCACTAAGAAACAGAGATGTGTCGGCCATACCAATTCAGAAAAAGAGGGAGAGTGAAAAAACAAAGAATGATTTATCGGCTACACAAAGAAAAGGAAAGGAGGTGGTTGGTCCGGAGAGCAGCAAATCAAAATCTGCAGAGCAATCACAGCAACCTACCACCTCAAAGGAAGAACAAAGGAAGGAGATCCTAGTCAAGGAGGTAGAAAAAACTCCCACCTTTAGCCTAGAGAACGAGATTTCTAAGTTAAAGATATCCATCCCCCTGACTGAAGTAATGAAGAACAGCATTTATAAAGGATAGATTTCCAAAATGTTGAATTGGGACCCAATGTCCGACATGGTAAATGTAGAAGAGGATCAGTCTGAAATGATTTTTGGACCAGCATTAAATGGTGAGTCTCATGACAATGAGGTGCCCCCTTTCTACATCAGTTTGAGGTTGCATAATTTCATTTTACATAATGCCATGTTCGATTCTGGAGCGTCTCACAATCTCATGCCCAAGGTAATCATGGATAAGCTTGGTCTGGATATCACTCGACAATATCATGATCTTTATTCATTCGATTCCAGTAGAGTAAGATGTATAGGTCTCATCAAAGACTTGGTTGTGAGTTTGGATCAGCTTCCTATGAAAAATGTCCTGATGGATGTGGTGGTAGCAGATATTTCTCCAAGGTTTGGCATGCTTCTTTCCAGGTCTTGGGTAGCAAAATTGAAAGGGACACTACAGCTGGATTTCTCCTATGCAACAATCCCAGTGTTTGGACAAATGAGGAAGTTAT
>APFE030392823.1:0-11138 GCA_000404065.3 Pinus taeda | reverse complement strand
AACTTCCGTTTCCATGGTTATTCGAAATAAGCCTCTAATTCTGAGATGAAGTTGAATCTTTGGCTTCCATTCGAAATAATTATATGGAGTGAGAATTGCCGATTGTGGAAACTCCAATTGAGACTCCATTCTTTTTTTTTTGCTTCAATCTTCTGAACCTGCAAATAAAATTGCTTGTGAATTGATTACAAATCCCTGTGCTCTGATACCATGTAAGATTTTGAGAAACAGTGATCTAGATTTGCAAAACAATAAACAAGCTTGCAAGAGAAGGAAGGAGCAAGCAAGAATTGAAAAAAAGAATGAAAATCCATCTATTCTACCATATTGGTTTAGAATATATACATAAAGGCAACTAAGTTAAGCTTAGTTGTACATGCAATAACTAAAGCTAACTAAAGCTTGTACATGCAATCACTAAAGCTAACTCAATCAATAAGTTAACTGGAGCTAATCTAGATGCATGTACACTTAACACAGTTAGTCTAAGTGCATGTACACCAACACGCGGGAAATATAGTTGTGTCATGGGCCGTGGCTCCATGAGGTGAAAATGTTTACAACAATTATAAATGATGGAGCTTTGAATTTGGATCGAAGGTCGTTAGACTTGTTCCATTGGTCGCACAGCGACGATCAGCCGCCATGATGGGTTCTGCAAACCCAAGGAGACAAACCAATTAATTATATTAATTAATAATTTATATATATCTTAATGGTAAGTCAGATATATTTGAAATTAAATATCAAAAATGTTAACGTATGATGAGTCAATATTATATAAAATTTAATACAAAACTTCTGATAACTCAATTACATGTGAAATTTACAGGGGATTTGAGATTTATAGAGTGGAAAGGGTTTAAGAGTTGCCAAGGCACGAGCTGTTGAGATGTGTGAAGTTTGAACAGGGGGGGAGGTGAGATTTGCTGGTGATTCTACGTAGACCTGGTAAAGGGTTGAAGAGAGAATAAGGCACGAGCGCGGGAAATATGGTTTAGTGGTGGGGGCTCCCGAAGTTGAAAACGTCTATAGGGATTTGATGGGGTTTTGAATTTTGTATTGAAGGTCGTCGTTGACTCTGGAGTCGTTCCGTTGGTCGCACAAGGAGCAGCAGCCGCCGTGAGGAGATCCCAACAACAATCAAGGGAGACAAACTTTTTCATGGACTTATCTCATTAATGGACAAAACTTTTTCACGTCCTACGATTTAATATTTATTATCTCACTAGCAATTGTCCCAAAAGGTACAAAGAGAGGCAGATAGGAATATTAAATTGGAATTGTTGAATTTTTATAGAAGAGTTAATTGGTTTGTCCTAATTTTTCTTGGACTGGATCATTGTGCAATCTTTTCTTCAGATGTTTTGTTTATATCTATATTACAAAGAACACATTGAATGTCTTCTTTCATTTTTAAGTTAATTATTTAAAATCAAGAGGTTAAATTAATTATCCAAAATCGAGAAACCTTTATAGATGGCCAAGCATATACAAAGCTTGCAATTTTTCTTGGACTGGATCATTGTGCAATCTTTTCTTCAGATGTTTTGTTTATATCTATATTACAAAGAACACATTGAATGTCTTCTTTCATTTTTAAGTTAATTATTTAAAATCAAGAGGTTAAATTAATTATCCAAAGTCAAGAAACCTTTATAGATGGCCAAGCATATACAAAGCTTGCTATTGACGAAGGCAATAACCACCATGACTATCCTGTAGAAAGTCAAAACATAATATTAGAAAACATTTTGATATGTTGTTATTAAAAAGTTAATTCCATTAGAAACCATGATATTATTATTATATTTTGTAAAGAATAATATAAATATATAGAATGATACTACATTGAAAGCCATAATTGTATAGTGCGATTAGAAAGTCAAAATATAATATTCTTAAACCAATACTTATTGTATTTATATGTGATTTTTAATAAAATACAATTAAATTTGTGATGTATAATTAATTTTATTTAAAAATTAGTAATAATAATTATAATAATAATAATATAATTAAAATAATAATAATTAAGAATATAATTGAAATGATAAAATATAAAGATTCATGGGAATGACCAAAACAACCCAATTTGCAAATTGACAATTGGACATCGACATCTTAATAGTAAAGGCATTTTAAGAATAAGCATAACTTTGAAAGAAAGTTGAAGTTGATTTGATCATGTCAAACCTTGTTTTTACCTATGCAAAAAGTTGTCGAATAGTTTTGGACATATGTAAAAAGTTGTTGAGGAGAGGTTGAGATTGAAAATATATAATCATTATGGGGCGTATGTGGTGGGTGAGAAAGTAAAGGTTGAAGTTGAATTAATTTTTCACGATTATAATTATGATATTATGTGATAAAAGATTAAGAAATATAAAATGCCATAGTAAAAGTTTATAAAAGAACGTTGTATCTCTGTGCATATTGTTCTGTATCTACATACCTATTTGAAAATGGAAAAAAACTCACTTTAAATTCAAATTATACTCATCTACATACCTATTTGAAAATGGAAAAACACCCACTTTAAATTCAAATTATACTCATCTATTAACTGGAAATACTTTATCAATATGAAATCATATACCATATCCCTGCCATAACTATATCCACTTTATTAATGTGGATCCATGCGCTGGATGTGCATATTGTTCTGTATCTACATACCTATTTGAAAATGGAAAAACACCCACTTTAAATTCAAATTATACTCATCTACATACCTATTTGAAAATGGAAAAGCACCCACTTTAAATTCAAATTATACTCATCTACATACCTATTTGAAAATGGAAAAACACCCACTTTAAATTCAAATTATACTCATCTATTAACTGGAAATACTTTATCAATATGAAATCATATATCATATACCTGCCATAACTATATCCACTTTATTAATGTGGATCCATGCGCTGGATGACACTTGTGGATCGAGCATTTAAATAATATTTTTGAATTTTTAATATTTAAAAATGGTATATTTACTCTGCATCAAAATATACCTTTAATGGCAGAGAAGGGAAGCTGCCTCGCTTTTATAATTTCTAACTTCAAAAAACAGGAAGATGCCTTTACTTTTACTTTTATAATTTCGAAAAACAATGTGATAGAATTGAATAAAATAGCATAGACTGAAATGAACAAAATTGTAATAAAATATAATACAATAGACTGGAATGAATAAAATTAAAATAAAATATTGAACAAAGAAAGTATTATTTACATTAGAGAATGTTCCTTGCTGTCTTCAGCTGTACCATCCACTAGGAATTTAATTTCTTCTTGGAGCATGTTCCTTGTAACATCATTGCAAACTTCCAGTGACCTTACAAAGAATCACTTACAAAGACTCCAGTAAACTGATCTACATTTTGATGTAGAAATTTACTTATATTGAATACATCTTGAGTGGGATCTTATCCCCTGCAAATGAGAATGATGCCATCAAGATGCTTCAGATTGTCTTCACATCCTTTAGTCTTGAACCAACATCTCTGGAAGAAAAATTCAACTACCAAGTGTTCAATGTTCTTATCTTTTAACTGCTGAGAAGTGCCTGCAAATATGGGATTTGGTTGACTTTGTTTCCACTTGTCCTTTGGTGCTGAAGCTACTGATGCTCCTGAAAGCTTGGGGTATGATTTGCTATTTATCTCTTGCCTATCTCATTTTCGATTCGAATACCAAGATATGCTCAACTTCCTTTGAGTGCTATGTGTTCTTTAACCCTGTACTTGCTAAAGTTTCCAAACATAACACAAAATACTCAATGAGTACGGCACTGGACCCTGCTAAGTTTGAAGATTAGATGAAATCTGTACCTTATGGAAATCATTATCTGACAACCTCAGTATATTGAAATTGCACAGTAGATTGGTTAGAAAGAACAATAAATTGACCAACAAGGAACAAAACAATAGATGCAACAAACCTGTATTCAAGGGTTCGTGTAAGAGAATTGCACTGACACTGCACAATCTGCTTTCCAATAGTTTTTCCTTCTAAACCCATCAGAGCATAGTTTAAAAGCTGAGGATCTCTTCCATGACATATGGCTCCTCTTAAATCATGCCATGTTATCCACATGGTTCCATCTGCCACTTGTAGAACCTTGAGCATGGCAGCTGTAATCTCATCTACCACCTTGGGTGCCCACTTTGATTCAGTGGATTCTTTATTGATCATGATGTTCCCTGAACATTTTGTCTCAGTGTGATTATGGAATTTGTGTAACAATTGCATTATAAAACAGACCAAATCTTGTACTGTTACAAGGGGATTCTTAGACAGGGAATGGTAAAATGATACAATCTGCTTCAACTCTTGGTCAAATCCGCCCACACCTGAAAGAACTGAATCCAAACGGAGCTTTGATAGACATTGAAGAGCTCTCTTGTATGTCTCATGTGTTGTTCCAAAACTTCCTCTCCCAAATTCATAGCCCCAATTACCGTACCAGGGGTGCCCTTTTTGCACAGCATGTAAAAGTCGATAATCAAGCCCGTATTTCTTTGAAACATCCATGACACTAATTTTTCTGTGTAACAACAATTAGAAATATTTTATTGTCAGCGACTAAAACAAAGTTGATGGTCATAATTTAACATAATCTCTATTTTGCAAAATGAAAAATGACAGGTGTTTTGTATAATTCCATAGAGATTTATATCTACATATGAGGAAGAAATTCCAATTTAATGACAGGTGTTTTGTATGGTTCCATAGATATTTATGTCTACATACGAGGAAGAAATTCCAATTTAATGGCAGGTGTTTTGTATGATTCCATAGAGATTTATGTCTACATACGAGATTCCAATTTCATGCACAGTGCCTTTGCTATTTTCTGAGTTCAATATGGAAAAATAATGGTTCTCACAGCAAGTGAATTTTTTAGCAAAAGTGTGCAATTCTTATGAAGTCTTGTGAAGAAATTCTTTGCAGATTTTTTTTAAGTGACAAAAAACATAATTTCATTTTTTGGGTAATCAATTGTTAATCTCATTTTTTGGGTAATCAATTGTTAATCTCTCCTGTAACTTTTTTACTGTCAGTATTCCCAAGGTATTAGCCTCTCCTATGCAGGTTATAAACCAACCAACATGGTCAATTGCTGCATATTTGTAGAAGTGTGGTCACAATTTTAGTTTGTCACAGATAAGTGCATTTTAACAAACATCCACTGAGTATATGTACACTACATCTTTTGTTAGCAATACATTTGGGTTTGATGATCACAAATTATCAAAAAAGTAATCACAAGGACTTCACACCACCATCTATTTCCACCAGAACTTTACATAGCCATTAGGACTCACAAGGAGTTTGGTATTGTAAAATTAGTGATTAGGATAATTCAGCTGAACATATTTTTAAACAGGGTGCATAATCACAATATAGCAGGCATAGATGATAAAGATTCTGAGCGATAAAATGCTACATCTGAACTTTTGCACATTCCAACAGGTATGTAGGAAGTTTTCCCAAGTTCTTCATCATGATATAACATCTCATTTGTGTTTTTTTTACAGTTTTCAAAATATTATTTCACAAGACCTTCAAATGGTCCATATCTATCGGTCTAGAGAGAATACACCTTTCCTTTTGGGAGATCACTCTATAGGACTTGCCTTTTCGAAATACAAAGTTCCTTTTGCTTTTACACAAGGAAAATTGATAATGGTATCTCTCAGTTTGCCCTACCTTTCCTTTAAGGAAATCACATCTATAGCACTTGCAAGAACTCAGTGTTCCTTTTTGAAATACAGAGTTCCTTTTGCTTCTACAAAAGGAAAATTGATAATGGGCTTGAATCAAAATTGAAAAATCTCTCAGTTCTTCTACCAGACAATTCCTTAAGGCAAGGTAAGCCTGGAGACACAAGTGGACAGAGGTCCAAAATATTTTGTGTTCTTCTCCCAAATGGCCCTTACAGCATGAAGGTTCCAGTATACAGAACCCTAATAAGAAAGGATATTTTGTATTCTTCTCCCACAGGGCCCTTACAGCATGAAGGTTCCAGTGTACAGAACCCTAATAAGAAAGGATCATGTCATAAACGAACCCGGCCATTCAAAGATGTCATGGCAACAATACCATAAACTAATTCAATTTCCCAGGCACATCGTGAGTTGGAGTGGATTCCAGAATTGGACGTCATTCAAATTGAGTATCAATCCATTCAAAGCACCTACTTAATTGTTGTTACCACATAACCAGCCATGCAAATCCATATTAACCTGATTCCCCTAATAAGAAAGGATATTTTGTATTCTTCTCCCACAGGGCCCTTACAGCATGAAGGTTCCAGTGTACAGAACCCTAATAAGAAAGGATCATGTCATAAACGAACCCGGCCATTCAAAGATGTCATGGCAACAATACCATAAACTAATTCAATTTCCCAGGCACATCGTGAGTTGGAGTGGATTCCAGAATTGGACGTCATTCAAATTGAGTATCAATCCATTCAAAGCACCTACTTAATTGTTGTTAGCACATAACCAGCCATGCAAATCCATATTAACCTGATTCAATTTCTCAGAGTATTAATTTCTGTGTATTCTGTGGAAATTATAGTTTATGCATGCATAACCTTTGTGTATTCAAACGCTAAAAGAAAACTGAAGCTTACCTGGCTTTTAGCATGATGCATATCCTGTCCCATAGGCCCATAATATCACAGCCAAAAAGATACCGTGAACCACCTTCCCGTCCATTCACACGAAGCAAGTGGCCAAACCCATTTACATGTATTATGCCATGTAGCAGGTGCCTTTCATCTTCCAAATCGAGCCTAGTTTCATCTTCCAAATTAGTATCCCTGCTTATCTCCAATTCACATTCTTTGCATCTGAAACCACACCAATCTAATTTAGCTTAAAAGTCAACCAAAACAAAATATAAAAACACCTTTCACTGATCTAAACATTAATATAAATGACACCAAGATCACTAAAATCATCGTGGAGCCTGGCAGGGCTATCTAAAGGCTTCCTATCCACCAAACAGAGCTTTAAAAGCTGAAGTTGACGAGAAGACAGTATTCACTGAACACTGCAGGACTTACAATTATGCATCTATTGGGTGTATAAAACTACAGAGAGGTACACGCTGACAGGAGAATTGAAAAAGACCATAAGAGAAAGCAATACAGAAGATTGCACGAGTCTCCAACTATGCATATAATATCCCATTTTCTTTCTTTCGATTTCGCTAGACAGCATTGCGATAAGTATTACAAGTTTTAATACCGATTTTTTTTTATTTTTTATTTTTTTTCCTTGTTTGTGGTAAAAACAAAGAACAAATGCAAAATACATCTTCAAGTCACCCACAATCACAGAAACAGAGTCGCTCAAATAGAGATTCTCTTTGACCTGGATGTTTTCAAGTTTAATCATTTTCCCGGGTGTCTTTGCCTCTCAAAGAAGACCTCTCAACATGAAATCCAGAAGTCTTTGCTCTATCAATCAAAGTCAATACATAACAATGGAAAAGAGCTTTGGAAACCTATAACAAATTTGCATACATGAAAAAGTTAAGAACTCTTTAACCAGATTTGATCCACATTAGCTAGCAACCTGTTGGAGACTATACAAGTCCAGATACAAATTCCATCGACCTGGGTTATGTACATACAAACATATAAAACAGGGCAAATGCGCAAGATTCCATGGGAGTATAACTTGCAACTTGTGAATCTAATACAGTAGCACAAACACATTTAAATCTGGGTCCAATATGCAAAGTGGGCCTTGCATCTTCATACCCAAGTTTAAATGAGTCTTTGTTGCTGTATAAGAAACGATTTGATATTGGAACGAAAGGGCAAACAGGGCAAATGCGCAAGATTCCATGGGAGTATAACTTGCAACTTGTGAATCTAATACAGTAGCACAAACACATTTAAATCTGGGTCCAATATGCAAAGTGGGCCTTGCATCTTCATACCCAAGTTTAAATGAGTCTCTGTTGCTGTACATATCCGGTGTACCCATCATAGAGTCTAGATTCCATGGAACACTGGGTGCACATACTGATGGATCCCTATAGCTAGTTCTTTAGGTGTATTAGTTTTAAAAGAAGAATGCATTTCACACACTTTCAGAGACATAGCCTATGAAATTGCGAAATGATTGACATGCATGGGTATAGGATTTCTTTGACCTTTCGGATGCAGAGATACAGTTGGCACATCGTTGCTTCTTCACATTATCCGCCTGTATAATAAAGTGGTACCGCGTCCTGCAAACAGGGTTCTCTTGCCATCCTGCTAAAAAACCACAACAAATCCCCATTTCAAACCCCTTAGTCCCAAACCCAATACAGATCTGCGAAAAAACAGACACAAACATAACATACCTACAACCCTGCAGTGGTCGCAGTAGAGAGAATCGGAGCAACGAACGTTTTCCTCGACTATATGGAGCGGGACGAAGACGTTCTCTTGCTGATGATCCAATCGGAGTCGAACCTGCCACCGCTGGATGAAGGGCGGCGAGGAAATCTTGGGGGGCAGAGGCCCGTCGGCGTAGGAAATAAGAAACGATTTGATATTGGAACGAAAGGGCAAACAGGGCAAATGCGCAAGATTCCATGGGAGTATAACTTGCAACTTGTGAATCTAATACAGTAGCACAAACACATTTAAATCTGGGTCCAATATGCAAAGTGGGCCTTGCATCTTCATACCCAAGTTTAAATGAGTCTCTGTTGCTGTACATATCCGGTGTACCCATCACAGAGTCTAGATTCCATGGAACACTGGGTGCACATACTGATGGATCCCTATAGCTAGTTCTTTAGGTGTATTAGTTTTAAAAGAAGAATGCATTTCACACACTTTCAGAGACATAGCCTATGAAATTGCGAAATGATTGACATGCATGGGTATAGGAGTTCTTTGACCTTTCCGATGCAGAGATACAGTTGGCACATCGTTGCTTCTTCACATTATCCGCCTGTATAATAAAGTGGTACCGCGTCCTGCAAACAGGGTTCTCTTGCCATCCTGCTAAAAAACCACAACAAATCCCCATTTCAAACCCCTTAGTCCCAAACCCAATACAGATCTGCGAAAAACAGACACAAACATAACATACCTACAACCCTGCAGTGGTCGCAGTAGAGAGAATCGGAGCAACGAACGTTTTCCTCTACTATATGGAGCGGGACGAAGACGTTCTCTTGCTGATGATCCAATCGGAGTCGAACCTGCCACCGCTGGATGAAGGGCGACGAGGAAATCTTGGGGGGCAGAGGCCCGTCGGCGTAGGAAATAAGAAACGATTTGCTGCAGAAACCACTCGAGGAGTTATGCCCGTTCCCGTTCGTGAACAGAACCGCAACTGGTAACCGCAGGCGACCGCCAGGGGTTATGCCCGCTCCAACGCCACATGTCAATATGAGGATGAAAGGGACTCGACGCCACGTGTCAACGGGAGAACGAAAGGGACGACTGTGGAGCGATAAATAGGTGTCTTTTGAACCCCTAATTACCTTCACATTAATTATCAACCCAGGGACGACTTTTTATTTCAAGAGTGTACTCAGTCTGAGGCGGCTATTTACCCAAGAGTAATTTTTTGTAGTATAGTGCTTAAAATGCAAAAGTAAATGAAAGCTGGAAACAAAATCTAATTTGAACAGCAAGAAACTAAATCATTCATTCAAATAACCACCAATCGAGGATACAGTAGCAATAACTCATTCCTCTAGAAATTGATGAAGAAAAAGGAATGAGAGTATGGATCATGGATCTGGGAGCATAATAGCGTCTGCTTGTGTCTCACGACAGCCTTGATCCTCCTCCCACACTAAAACAGTAAATGCAAGTAAATGGAAAGGAAATTAGAGCATGGACCAAAGATCTGGGAGCTAAGCAACGACTTGCTGACTCACTACAGCTTTAGACCTTCTCTCACACTAAAATAGTAAATGCAAGTAAATGGAATGGCAGAAAGTAAAATGAAATAGCAAAAGGAAATAGAACAGCCATAGAAATGAAATAACAATTCAGAAATGGAATAGAAACTGAATATGAATGTACAACAATCCAAATCAAGCACGCAACACACTTATCATTAAAAGGGACGGTAATCTGAGCTTCGGTACGATAGGCATGAATCACAGTTATAGAGTAACAACAATTGTAACGGAATAGCAATCCCGAATAAACGGCAGTCACAAATTAATAATACATCACACAGTTGTACCAATTTAGGAACATACAGCGCGGTTTAATCTGTAATCGAATGTCAATCTGTAAGGAACAACAATGTTATATCAATTATCAAAAGGAATAGAAATGTGATACAAGGTTGAAATGATAACATAGCATTCCTGTTGAAAATAACAATAGTATCCAATCAAATATATATAATGGCGTTGATATGTAAAACAGTAAAAGGCATCAGATTACTGAATAGAGTGAAAGAAAGAAATCAAACCACACATGAAGCATAAAGATATAATACAGCAGCAGCGTACTCCACTGGAGGCTGGGCCCTTAGCCGCCAGCGGATGCTGCGGGGTCACTTCAGAATGAGAAGAGTGAACAGCAACTCCCAATTCATTTATTAATCAGCCAATTGTGGAATCATTACAACAGCAAAAGCTACAGCATGCAACAATCCCTATCCTATCAGGAATAATCCACCATCGTTGTCCATCATTTCTCTATCATTCTTCCATCATTCCCCCTCCCCCTCTCTGATCTCTGTTCTGATTTAAATAAAGAGAGATCAGAGAGTAGTTACAATAAAGATAAGTACAACATGATCTCTTTTACAAAATTGGTTTTCTTCTAACCAATTGATCAACAAGAACAAGGCGAATTTGGCTTTGCAGCTAAGATTTGGAGGACGGCCGCAACTGCAAATATGAGAAAATCATGCTCAAAGAACCCTGCGTTTCTCCCTGTACAGGCCGAATTTGGGCAAACTGTTCTTTAAGAAGATAATTGGGGCCGTTCTGGACAAAACCCATGTTCTGGATTTTCCAAATTCGCCTTCATTTGCTCAGAATCTTAACCGCAAAACTGTCACTCCTTAAACCAGCGAATTTCTGAGTTGGCTGATTTAAAAATCAAATCTTCAATCTGGAAGTTACTTTGGAGGCTA